>OW388167.1:3110000-3362500 GCA_936450015.1 Meganola albula
TTCTCATTTCAATAAAGTCTTAAATTACATTTGTTACCATAACCCTTTATCCCCCCTCGAACAAGAAAGTTCCCGTTTTAACCTAAAGGGTGTGTTTTTAAAGATATAAGGGCTTTTCCAACCCTTCAACTTGGAAAGTAAGTGTAGTCGCGCCATCTGTTGTCAAATAGTTGAACTTCATTCATTGTACACAATATGGACTTAAAAGAACGATTATTTGGGGCGCGAAATTTAAAATTCTCATTTCAATAAAGTCTTAAATTACATTTGTTACCATAATAAAGTTATTAAATTTTGTGTATTTATACAGCAGTAGCTAACTTATATGTTGGAGTTAAAGCGATATCATTTTAGTTATTCAAATTACTTCTGAAAACATTTTAAAATTTAAGTTTTTAAATTTCGCGCCTTTACTGCGTATGCTACAGCTGCAAAACCTATTGTTACGGCGAACGATAACGTCGAGAACATTCTATACCTAGAAGGTGTGAGAAAGTAAATATTCCCAAACTTTCTTGAATATCCTAGAGCCATCTTTCTCGAATATCTTAGAGCCAACTATACACTTCATGTGTATAGTCTCCATAAAGCCAACTTTCTGGAATACCCTAGAGCCTAGCTTTCTGAATATATAAGAGCCCGGTGTCGCCCGCCAGAATTAATTCGATTTGAACAGCGGAACAAGCCACTTCGAAACGAAAAAGAAAGAAGTTACCTGTGTGAGCCTTTATTTTGAAGTATCACGTGTGAGTATTTTTAATAGTGTGTTTAATTAATTCATGATCTTGAAGTGAAGAAAAAAAAAAGTTATCTGTGAGCCTTTATTGTGAAATATTAAATGTGAGTATTTTTAATAATGTATTTAATTAATTCTAATGGTTTTTTTTTCTTTTCTTTTAATTGTAATTTCCTTAACTTTCAAGTAGTCGCGCGGCGTTGAATCGATATACTTTGGCCGTAAACAAAATATCGCGCGACCGCTTGAAGATTAAATAATTTTGTTTTCTTTGTCTCAACGTGCCCCACGTTTACGTAATAATATATTTGTCTATAAAATGTTCATTTAATTTATATTTTACAGAATATAATGCCTAGACGTAAAAGAGGTGGAGATCTTGCCAGTTCTGCAGCGAAACGGCGGAAACAAAAAGAATATCGAAGAAATGAAACGGAAGAACAGCGCGAAGCACGTTTACAAAATCAACGAACCAGAATGAGCACCCTGAGAAGCGGAAAAAGCGAAGAAAGAAGCGAAAATAAAACTATTGAAGAATCGAGAATTTTAAAAGATAATCTAACAAAGGAAGCATTCCACTACGAATCGACGAAGAAATATTACAATCATAAATATGTTGTGATCGGAAAAATGAATAACATTTGCCAATTTTGCCACGCGAAAAAATTCAGTAAAGAAACACCAGGTCTCTGTTGCATGAATGGAAAAATTCGATTACCACCACTGGAAGCACCTCCGCAGGAATTTCTACATTACATGACCGGGGAAACACCAGAATCAAAACACTTTCTTCAAAATATAAGATCATACAACTCCTGCTTTCAAATGACTTCTTTCGGTGTTACTTCGACTAACACTAATAGAGATGAATTTGAATATGTATTTTCAATTCAAGGGCAAATTTATCACAAAATAGGATCGTTACTACCAATGCCTAACGATGACTATAAATTTCTGCAAGTATATTTCATTGGAAATGAAGAACAAGAAATTGATCAACGAAGTACACATTTTAATGGATTGAAACGCGAAATAATCCAAGATGTACAGAGGATCTTACACAAATACAATCAACTGATTTACATATTCAAAACAACACTAGATCGCATGATTTCTGATGACTATAAAATTGTGATTCGAGCCGATAAAAGACCACGTGGAGAACACGAACGTAGATTTAATGCACCTCAGATAGATGAAGTCGCCATCGTAATTGTGGACAATGAAAATACAAGCCGTGACATAATTTTACAACGAAGAAGAAAAGGACTACAACGCATTGCAGAGACACACCGTTCATATGATTCTCTTCAATATCCTTTAATATTTCTGCACGGAGAGGACGGTTATCATTTCAATATAAAACAAATTCATCCTGAAACAGGCATAGAAACAAACAAAAAAGTCACTTCCAAGGAGTTCTATGCTTACCGCTTAATGATCAGAGACAATGAAATATACAATCACATTCTCAACACTCGCCGTTTATTCCAACAATTTCTGGTAGATATGTACGCAAAAATAGAAGCAGAACGGATGCTTTACATAAGACTGAATCAGAAGAAACTACGCACAGAAGAATACATCCACCTTCGAGATGCGATCATAAATGACGGCAATATTGACGATATTGGAACAATGGTAATCTTACCCTCATCATACATAGGAAGTCCAAGACATATGCACGAATATACTCAAGATGCCATGACCTACGTAAGAAAATATGGACGACCTGATCTCTTCATAACATTTACATGCAACTCATCATGGCCAGAAATCAAAGAACAACTAAAATATGGACAAACCTCCATGGATCGACACGACATAATAGCCCGAGTTTTTCGACAAAAACAAATAAGATTTATTGAAGTCATCACAAAATACCACATCTTTGGAACCGTTACATGCTGGATGTATACAATCGAGTGGCAAAAACGAGGATTACCTCACTCACACAATCTCATATGGCTACACGATAAAATTTATCTCACGGATATCGACAAAATCATCCAAGCTGAATTTCCCAATCCACAAAAAGATCCGGAACTATACAGCATAGTAGTGAAAAACATGATTCACGGACCATGTGGACCATTAAACTTTAATGCGCCATGCATGCGTGATGGAAAATGTACAAAAAAATATCCAAAACCATACGTAGACGATACAAAAACTGAAGATGACGGCTATCCCAAATATAGAAGACGATCACCGAAAAACGGTGGTTTCACAGCAAAAATACGAATACAAGGCAGAGATGAACTGGAAATAGATAATCAATGGGTAGTACCATATAACCCACTACTTTCTAAAATGTTCCAAGCACACATAAACGTTGAATATTGCAATTCAGTAAAATCTATTAAATATATATGTAAGTACGTAAACAAAGGTAGTGATATGGCAGTATTTCAAATAGTCCAAAATAGCGAACAAAATAACAGAAATGATGAGATACTCATGTACCAAATGGGAAGATACATCAACAGTAACGAAGCAGCGTGGAGGATTTTTAGTTTTCCCATACACGAACGCGAACCAGCTGTGCAACATCTAGCAGTACATTTGGAGAATGGACAGAGAGTTTACTTCACAAAAGACTCGGCTAGAAAAATTGCAAGCGAACCACCTCAGAACACAACATTAACAGCTTTTTTCCAACTTTGCCAAACGGATCCATTCGCAAAGACGTTACTGTATGTCGACGTCCCTATTTATTATACGTGGGACAAAACAAGAAAAATTTTTCAACGACGAAAACAAGGAATGCCAGAAGAGGGTCATCCAGAAATAATGAAAACTAACACAATAGGTCGAGTATACACTGTACATCCAAACAATGCCGAATGTTTCTATCTCCGGATGTTGTTACACGAAATACGAGGACCAACAAGTTTCACAGATCTCAGGACTATTGACGGCTACCTATGCCAGACGTACAGAGAAGCATGTCAACGCTTAGGATTATTGGAAAACGATAACCACTGGGAATTAACACTACAAGAAGCCACACTCACAGCTTCAGCTGAACAAATTCGAGAGTTATTCGCCATAATTCTAACAACATGTAACCCATCAAACCCAAAACAGCTATGGGACTCTTTCAAAAGGAGTATGAGTGATGATATATTGTACCAAATCCGACAAGCTAATCCAGAACTGACTATAGAATTCAGTGACAACATCTTCAATGAAACACTCATTCGCTTAGAAGATAAATGCTTAGCAATAAATAACCGGACCTTAGTAGAACTTGGAATGCCAGCACCACAAAGAAATGCTTTCAGTATGCTAAACTACGAAATTACAAAGGAAAAAAGCTACAACGTCAATGAACTACTTGAATACATTGCTCACAATAAACCACTCCTCAATGACAATCAAAAAACAATTTACAACGTTATAATGAACCGAATAAATAACAACACTGGTGGAATTATTTACTTGGACGCACCAGGAGGCACCGGTAAAACGTTTCTAATAAATCTAATACTGGCGGAAATACGTGCTAAAAAACACATCGCACTGGCACTAGCATCATCCGGCATTGCAGCCACACTTATGGAAGGAGGACGAACTGCTCATTCTGCCTTACAACTACCGTTGAATATAGCCGAACAACAATTCCCGGTATGTAAAGTCTCAGGAGCATCTGGACGGGGTCAACTTCTAAAACAAGCTAAAATTATCTGCTGGGATGAATGCACCATGGCCCATAAAAAATCACTAGAAGCCATGGACAGAACATTACAAGAATTGCGAAAAAACTCTGAAATAATGGGAGGAGCTCTACTCATACTCTCAGGAGATTTTCGACAAACACTTCCAGTTATTCCCAAGTCAACACCAGCAGACGAGATCAATGCATGCTTAAAAAAGTCACATCTCTGGCCAGAAGTACAAATACTGCAATTAACAAAAAACATGAGGGTTGAATTATCAAAAGATGAAACAACAGCACATTTTGCTAAAATGCTTTTACAAATAGGCGAAGGTACATATCCTACTGACCAAACGACCGGTCTCATTGAACTCAATAGTGATTTCTGTAACATAGCCACTACTGAAAACGAACTAATCGACAAAATTTATCCAAATACTAGCTGTAATACCCGGCTTCGCTCGGGAGTTGATATGAGGTTACGTGGTAGTTGAAATAAAAAAATAAACTATGACGTAAAAAGTAAAAAATATATATATATTGAAAACATATATATTTACATGTATTTACATTATCATGGATATATATATTTACATGTATATTTAAACATATATATTTACATGTATTTACATTTTCTCATTATTTATACTACTTGTTTATAAACAACATTTTTCATTTTATTGTCCGGGGTATATATATATATAAATTTTTCGAATTTCCTACTCTTGAGCAAGCTACATAAAGCTGACCGTGAGAGAAGCAGGATTCTTTGAGGTTGATGCCACAATATTTTAAAGTTTGCCCTTGCGCTTTGTTAATTGTAAAACTAAAGGCTAATTTAATTGGAAACTGCAATCTTTTAAATTGAAATGGCAATTCAGAAGAGATCAGTGGTATTCTAGGTATAAATACTGTGTGTCCTTTGTTCTTTCCAGAAATAAGTTCAGCTTCAATGATATTATTCGATAGCTGTTTTACGATCATCCTCGTTCCATTACATAGTTTTGGGGAGTTGAGATTTCTAAGTAGTATGATTGGAGATCCAATTTTCAGACGAAGGCAGTGTAATGGCATTCCTGGTACTTGTAAAGAGTTTAGAAATTCAGTAGGGAAGTTGACACTTTCTTCAATGGTTACCATCGTGTCGATCGATTTATATACTTTCTCTTCACCAGGTATTTTCTTTAGAATATTAAAATTGATATCGTCAACAATATTATTTTTAGTGGCCAAAATTGCTCTTTGAAATAACCACTCTACGTTGGTATAGTTCTGAATAATATTTGGATAAATTTTGTCGATTAGTTCGTTTTCAGTAGTGGCTATGTTACAGAAATCACTATTGAGTTCAATGAGACCGGTCGTTTGGTCAGTAGGATATGTACCTTCGCCTATTTGTAAAAGCATTTTAGCAAAATGTGCTGTTGTTTCATCTTTTGATAATTCAACCCTCATGTTTTTTGTTAATTGCAGTATTTGTACTTCTGGCCAGAGATGTGACTTTTTTAAGCATGCATTGATCTCGTCTGCTGGTGTTGACTTGGGAATAACTGGAAGTGTTTGTCGAAAATCTCCTGAGAGTATGAGTAGAGCTCCTCCCATTATTTCAGAGTTTTTTCGCAATTCTTGTAATGTTCTGTCCATGGCTTCTAGTGATTTTTTATGGGCCATGGTGCATTCATCCCAGCAGATAATTTTAGCTTGTTTTAGAAGTTGACCCCGTCCAGATGCTCCTGAGACTTTACATACCGGGAATTGTTGTTCGGCTATATTCAACGGTAGTTGTAAGGCAGAATGAGCAGTTCGTCCTCCTTCCATAAGTGTGGCTGCAATGCCGGATGATGCTAGTGCCAGTGCGATGTGTTTTTTAGCACGTATTTCCGCCAGTATTAGATTTATTAGAAACGTTTTACCGGTGCCTCCTGGTGCGTCCAAGTAAATAATTCCACCAGTGTTGTTATTTATTCGGTTCATTATAACGTTGTAAATTGTTTTTTGATTGTCATTGAGGAGTGGTTTATTGTGAGCAATGTATTCAAGTAGTTCATTGACGTTGTAGCTTTTTTCCTTTGTAATTTCGTAGTTTAGCATACTGAAAGCATTTCTTTGTGGTGCTGGCATTCCAAGTTCTACTAAGGTCCGGTTATTTATTGCTAAGCATTTATCTTCTAAGCGAATGAGTGTTTCATTGAAGATGTTGTCACTGAATTCTATAGTCAGTTCTGGATTAGCTTGTCGGATTTGGTACAATATATCATCACTCATACTCCTTTTGAAAGAGTCCCATAGCTGTTTTGGGTTTGATGGGTTACATGTTGTTAGAATTATGGCGAATAACTCTCGAATTTGTTCAGCTGAAGCTGTGAGTGTGGCTTCTTGTAGTGTTAATTCCCAGTGGTTATCGTTTTCCAATAATCCTAAGCGTTGACATGCTTCTCTGTACGTCTGGCATAGGTAGCCGTCAATAGTCCTGAGATCTGTGAAACTTGTTGGTCCTCGTATTTCGTGTAACAACATCCGGAGATAGAAACATTCGGCATTGTTTGGATGTACAGTGTATACTCGACCTATTGTGTTAGTTTTCATTATTTCTGGATGACCCTCTTCTGGCATTCCTTGTTTTCGTCGTTGAAAAATTTTTCTTGTTTTGTCCCACGTATAATAAATAGGAACGTCGACATACAGTAACGTCTTTGCGAATGGATCCGTTTGGCAAAGTTGGAAAAAAGCTGTTAATGTTGTGTTCTGAGGTGGTTCGCTTGCAATTTTTCTAGCCGAGTCTTTTGTGAAGTAAACTCTCTGTCCATTCTCCAAATGTACTGCTAGATGTTGCACAGCTGGTTCGCGTTCGTGTATGGGAAAACTAAAAATCCTCCACGCTGCTTCGTTACTGTTGATGTATCTTCCCATTTGGTACATGAGTATCTCATCATTTCTGTTATTTTGTTCGCTATTTTGGACTATTTGAAATACTGCCATATCACTACCTTTGTTTACGTACTTACATATATATTTAATAGATTTTACTGAATTGCAATATTCAACGTTTATGTGTGCTTGGAACATTTTAGAAAGTAGTGGGTTATATGGTACTACCCATTGATTATCTATTTCCAGTTCATCTCTGCCTTGTATTCGTATTTTTGCTGTGAAACCACCGTTTTTCGGTGATCGTCTTCTATATTTGGGATAGCCGTCATCTTCAGTTTTTGTATCGTCTACGTATGGTTTTGGATATTTTTTTGTACATTTTCCATCACGCATGCATGGCGCATTAAAGTTTAATGGTCCACATGGTCCGTGAATCATGTTTTTCACTACTATGCTGTATAGTTCCGGATCTTTTTGTGGATTGGGAAATTCAGCTTGGATGATTTTGTCGATATCCGTGAGATAAATTTTATCGTGTAGCCATATGAGATTGTGTGAGTGAGGTAATCCTCGTTTTTGCCACTCGATTGTATACATCCAGCATCTAACGGTTCCAAAGATGTGGTATTTTGTGATGACTTCAATAAATCTTATTTGTTTTTGTCGAAAAACTCGGGCTATTATGTCGTGTCGATCCATGGAGGTTTGTCCATATTTTAGTTGTTCTTTGATTTCTGGCCATGATGAGTTGCATGTAAATGTTATGAAGAGATCAGGTCGTCCATATTTTCTTACGTAGGTCATGGCATCTTGAGTATATTCGTGCATATGTCTTGGACTTCCTATGTATGATGAGGGTAAGATTACCATTGTTCCAATATCGTCAATATTGCCGTCATTTATGATCGCATCTCGAAGGTGGATGTATTCTTCTGTGCGTAGTTTCTTCTGATTCAGTCTTATGTAAAGCATCCGTTCTGCTTCTATTTTTGCGTACATATCTACCAGAAATTGTTGGAATAAACGGCGAGTGTTGAGAATGTGATTGTATATTTCATTGTCTCTGATCATTAAGCGGTAAGCATAGAACTCCTTGGAAGTGACTTTTTTGTTTGTTTCTATGCCTGTTTCAGGATGAATTTGTTTTATATTGAAATGATAACCGTCCTCTCCGTGCAGAAATATTAAAGGATATTGAAGAGAATCATATGAACGGTGTGTCTCTGCAATGCGTTGTAGTCCTTTTCTTCTTCGTTGTAAAATTATGTCACGGCTTGTATTTTCATTGTCCACAATTACGATGGCGACTTCATCTATCTGAGGTGCATTAAATCTACGTTCGTGTTCTCCACGTGGTCTTTTATCGGCTCGAATCACAATTTTATAGTCATCAGAAATCATGCGATCTAGTGTTGTTTTGAATATGTAAATCAGTTGATTGTATTTGTGTAAGATCCTCTGTACATCTTGGATTATTTCGCGTTTCAATCCATTAAAATGTGTACTTCGTTGATCAATTTCTTGTTCTTCATTTCCAATGAAATATACTTGCAGAAATTTATAGTCATCGTTAGGCATTGGTAGTAACGATCCTATTTTGTGATAAATTTGCCCTTGAATTGAAAATACATATTCAAATTCATCTCTATTAGTGTTAGTCGAAGTAACACCGAAAGAAGTCATTTGAAAGCAGGAGTTGTATGATCTTATATTTTGAAGAAAGTGTTTTGATTCTGGTGTTTCCCCGGTCATGTAATGTAGAAATTCCTGCGGAGGTGCTTCCAGTGGTGGTAATCGAATTTTTCCATTCATGCAACAGAGACCTGGTGTTTCTTTACTGAATTTTTTCGCGTGGCAAAATTGGCAAATGTTATTCATTTTTCCGATCACAACATATTTATGATTGTAATATTTCTTCGTCGATTCGTAGTGGAATGCTTCCTTTGTTAGATTATCTTTTAAAATTCTCGATTCTTCAATAGTTTTATTTTCGCTTCTTTCTTCGCTTTTTCCGCTTCTCAGGGTGCTCATTCTGGTTCGTTGATTTTGTAAACGTGCTTCGCGCTGTTCTTCCGTTTCATTTCTTCGATATTCTTTTTGTTTCCGCCGTTTCGCTGCAGAACTGGCAAGATCTCCACCTCTTTTACGTCTAGGCATTATATTCTGTAAAATATAAATTAAATGAACATTTTATAGACAAATATATTATTACGTAAACGTGGGGCACGTTGAGACAAAGAAAACAAAATTATTTAATCTTCAAGCGGTCGCGCGATATTTTGTTTACGGCCAAAGTATATCGATTCAACGCCGCGCGACTACTTGAAAGTTAAGGAAATTACAATTAAAAGAAAAGAAAAAAAAACCATTAGAATTAATTAAATACATTATTAAAAATACTCACATTTAATATTTCACAATAAAGGCTCACAGATAACTTTTTTTTTTCTTCACTTCAAGATCATGAATTAATTAAACACACTATTAAAAATACTCACACGTGATACTTCAAAATAAAGGCTCACACAGGTAACTTCTTTCTTTTTCGTTTCGAAGTGGCTTGTTCCGCTGTTCAAATCGAATTAATTCTGGCGGGCGACACCGGGCTCTTATATATTCAGAAAGCTAGGCTCTAGGGTATTCCAGAAAGTTGGCTTTATGGAGACTATACACATGAAGTGTATAGTTGGCTCTAAGATATTCGAGAAAGATGGCTCTAGGATATTCAAGAAAGTTTGGGAATATTTACTTTCTCACACCTTCTAGGTATAGAATGTTCTCGACGTTATCGTTCGCCGTAACAATAGGTTTTGCAGCTGTAGCATACGCAGTAAAGGCGCGAAATTTAAAAACTTAAATTTTAAAATGTTTTCAGAAGTAATTTGAATAACTAAAATGATATCGCTTTAACTCCAACATATAAGTTAGCTACTGCTGTATAAATACACAAAATTTAATAACTTTATTATGGTAACAAATGTAATTTAAGACTTTATTGAAATGAGAATTTTAAATTTCGCGCCCCAAATAATCGTTCTTTTAAGTCCATATTGTGTACAATGAATGAAGTTCAACTATTTGACAACAGATGGCGCGACTACACTTACTTTCCAAGTTGAAGGGTTGGAAAAGCCCTTATATCTTTAAAAACACACCCTTTAGGTTAAAACGGGAACTTTCTTGTTCGAGGGGGGATAAAGGGTTATGGTAACAAATGTAATTTAAGACTTTATTGAAATGAGAATTTTAAATTTCGCGCCCCAAATAATCGTTCTTTTAAGTCCATATTGTGTACAATGAATGAAGTTCAACTATTTGACAACAGATGGCGCGACTACACTTACTTTCCAAGTTGAAGGGTTGGAAAAGCCCTTATATCTTTAAAAACACACCCTTTAGGTTAAAACGGGAACTTTCTTGTTCGAGGGGGGATAAAGGGTTATGGTAACAAATGTAATTTAAGACTTTATTGAAATGAGAATTTTAAATTTCGCGCCCCAAATAATCGTTCTTTTAAGTCCATATTGTGTACAATGAATGAAGTTCAACTATTTGACAACAGATGGCGCGACTACACTTACTTTCCAAGTTGAAGGGTTGGAAAAGCCCTTATATCTTTAAAAACACACCCTTTAGGTTAAAACGGGAACTTTCTTGTTCGAGGGGGGATAAAGGGCTATCACACTATATAAGTCCCTTTATCGTGATGGGACTCCTTTTTAAGTTTTATCGGCACGCACATTTTATCAACTTAGTTTTATTATATATAATGATGATTATTGTATTATTATTATATTATCGAATTATTACTTTTTGATTGATTATTGTTTGTTTAAAAACAAATGTCTTCTATAAAATTTCTTTGTATATTAAGGACCTCTCGATGAGTATAGGCCTCATCCATCTCTCTACATTTTAATGTACCTTGGGCTGTTTTTACCCATTCCTTACCAGTAAACTTTAGAAGTTGGTCCTAGGACCAACAAAGCCGGCGAACATTGATATTCACCTTACATACATCGTACCTACTGTTTACTTCTGTATTTGTAACAGCGCTCACGCCTGTATGACCCAAAGGTATAAGTAGATGTAAATATCACTCACATTTCACCAACTACGTTTAAGTCTGCTACGTAATCAGGGACGACCCTATCGGGGACAATCCCAAACTTCGACGAATACTATGATTTTCAAAGTACCTTTATGAAATAAAAAAAGGATTTTATGTGTATCGAATATACTTTAGACTAAATAGAGGTCTAGAAAATGACGATAGCGTAAACTTCAATTTTATATAATTAGATTTCTTTTTCCACTAGATGGCGTTGATAACATTTCTTAAGTTTTCACGCTGTCGCTCTTTGCCTAGGCTAAATTAAAACCACACTAGGCTTACTGGCTTACGGCCATATACTATTGCCTTTTTGCTATAAGGTGCTACCGCATAAAAAAATGTACAAAACCCGACTTCAGGTGCCGAATAGCCTTTATGGAGTACAATTTATTAAAATTGGCCATGAAATAAATGCCAATAAACGTAATAGCCCGCCATTATGAAAAATTAAATAGTACTTTTATGAAAGCAATAACGGCTGACCTAGATAAATCTTTCTTGTGTCACATAACAAAACTATAAAATGATTATCTCAGTCTTTTGTCCTCTGCGCTTCATATTTACGGACTTGTGACGTCATATCTTGAGATATGACTGTCTACTAACAGACAATTCTATAGTAACAGGACAGGAATTCACTGGAAAGTCTTAAAACACTAAGGTGCCTCTCTTTTCCACTTAAGCGAGCAGGAGTAGAGCGGCTTTTTTATTTCTTTATTTTGCGATAGGCTGGCGCATGACTACAACTTGCCTGATATTAAGCAATGATAGTCTATGATGGAACGCGCCAGCCTAGTATACCGATTCACTCGTGATTACGAAGGATTATCTGTGAGAAGGTGGCAGTGGAATGAGCCTCCATATGGTTTGAAACCTTAAAGGAGCAACAATTCCGAGCAATAAAGAGAAGGTGGGTACCTTCTCTTTATGGTGTCACCAGACATCGCACCGGGACACGGCAAGGTCGCTTGGCGGAACGGCTTTGTCTGGTGGGTGGTCACTAACCACGGACGAAGGTGACTCAGCCCCCAAAAAAGCTTTGGTTAAAAAATATTGATGTAGAAGTTTTCTCCGCCTACCATCATTAGTAATTGAGTTCCCAAGATTCCAGAAGACACGACTGCCACATTCCACTGCTGTCTCGTATCTGACTATCACTTTTAGATTTAGATTAGTTATCACTCTAACCCCGCACGCTATGCTTTCATAAAATAATTCAACTTCAACAAGAGTTAGAATAATAATTTCAGGATTAACTTGCAACTGCTTCATACAATAATAGCTGGAACAAAAATAGGTTGTGGGTTATTGACCGACGACTAAAAGGTCACCGGTTCAACTCCGCTGTCAAGCTAAATAAATACGTCAGTCTTAACAGTAAGGTTCATTTCTGTTTGCTGGATGCAGTCTTCCTGAACTCCTGTTTCACCAACATTTTCATTTTCATATTACGTAAAATGCAGCTTTGTTCGCAAATAGCCAGTGACAATTGGAATGTACGGTTACTGCACTTCTATGCTATTGAGTATAATAATCTTATATTTTTTAAGCTTTTTTATCTATAATATATAACTAAGTATTTGATATTCATAAACCTTCCATTAAAACATACCTAACTGATTTAAACATAGTGTAAACCTAGTGGGAATTCATTCCGTAATTTTTGAGATTATTGCGAAAATACATTACATAGTCTCCGCTTGTACGTATAACAACCGGTGGAAGACTTAGTGCAGTACAGCGCCACTAGCGGCGACTAACTGTGACTCAGGCTATTTATATACATACATATAATTTTCTCTGTGATAAATAACTAACTATTAACTAATAAATAAGTAACTTAAACTAGGTACCTCTGGAATACTAGGCACTGGTTGCTAATATCAAAAAACTATCCTCATTTTACATAAACGTCTTAAATAAGCTAAAATAGTTTTATAATTCATTGAACTCTGTTATCTTGACATTTATATTAGTACTAGCGACCCGCCCCAGCTTCGCACGGGTGCAATGTGTTTTACTTATAAACCTTCCTCTGGAACCACTCTATCTGTTAAAAAAACCGCATCAAAATCCGTTGCGTAGTTTTAAAGATCTAAACATACATAGGGACAGGGACGGAAAAAGCGAATTTGTTTTATACTATGTAGTGAAGAAAGAGACCAAATCCATTTTAACTTAAGAGGTTTATATTATTTTTATGAAAAAGACTGTAGATAGTTACACTAATAAAAAGGGTCAGTGAGAAAATATTCAATATCTTTAAGTACTTATAAAGTAGCTTTATGAAATGAATAAGAATATTTATTTACAAAACGTAGAAAGTACAAAATTTCAATACCACACTACTGCCTTTATCTTATTCCAAACGTGTATAATTTCTAATCTAAAAGCATCAATTGAAATAGGTATTGAGTTATAAAACTTAACCTTTAACCTTTGCAGTTCCACTTAGCAATAACACGAAAGTTCCTCAAAGCCGGATCAAAATTAACCCGTGCGTGCATACGGAATAAACAAAACGGTCGTAAAGATCAAACTGAGACTTACGAACTGAAATAAAGGCGTACCCGGTTGTAAATCAATACAAAGTCAAATAAGAAATACCGGGTGAGTGGTTCCATAACAGATTTTATTGAAATGTCTATTTTAAGAACCAGTGAGTGTGAACTTAAAATACTTAAATGTCATATTCGGTGTTTTGTAGACTGCGCGCAAGTGCTTGAATGCCATTCATTTTATGACAGATATTTTAAGTACCCTGCGATTTTTATTTACAACAAATTCATAATACAATAGATAAAATATTAAATGGAAAATTTACGTACTAACTTAGGTAATAAATGAATATAAACTTTTAAAATATATAAAGCTGGGCGTCAAACACTCCCCCGCATCGATGTCTGTTGGTAGAGCACCAAGGAGGCTGGCACCATTGCCACGTTGAAGCCTAAGTGTAGACCAGCCTTCTTGTCTCGGTAAAGATCTTGCGCGCCAGGACCCTAAGTCCCAAGCGTCTTCCTCAACCCCAAACGGTTCGAAAAAATAGTTACCCATAGAGTTACTATATTTTTTCGTGCCGTTTGCGGTTATCCACTGTTGCAGCAGCAGGATGTGGCTGGCTAATACTGAAGTAAAAAAGGTGGAAAAGCTAAGACTTTTTTAATACCTAAATGAATTGGATTTTACTGTCCACTTTTAAACTAGCTAGCTACAAAAACTTGATTTGTTAGTTTTATCAAACTATGATTAATTAATTTTTTTTAACTTTAACCTTAAGATCTGGCCTATCTATAAGCATCAGGAATCTCCCGGAGCCGAAGAAAATCGGCCACAAATGAGTCCTAATTCAATCAGATTCTCGAACAATAATTTGAAATTTTTCCCCGTCCGCTACAAAGAGGTCAGTCGATCCGGAATTTTACCACGACGCAACTTCCGTTCAGGGTTTAGAGACTCATCACATACTAAACACTAACGCCATCTATTGTCGAGAATAGTATAGTATATAATATACAACAAAAACACAAAACCGACTTCAAATGTAAGTAGTATACCTAGAATTATGCGTTCAGGAAAATTGCTCTTATAATTAAGGCATACCGCAGGGGCTTAGCGTAAGTAAAGACACTTCTTTCTCGACATAACTCAAATCTTCAGGGCCTCGATTAGCGCGGTTTAAACCTCGGGGCCCTGATCTTGAACAAATTTAAATCAGATCACACGAGAAGTACCAACTTTCAAACAAAAAAAGAATCATAGAAATCGGTTCACGTATGTTTGTTTAACAAAGTTAACAAACATCTAAAGAAACATAGTCGAATTGAAAACCTCCAATTGAAAAATTACATTTGTGTTTTAGGATTACTTACAATCCTGATCAGGATAATTAGGCAAACTTAAATTATTGTGTTGTCATAATCAATTCTCGATGTGTTTAAAGTTTCAATTTCATTCGACGCGACACGTTATGAAGTGATTGAAAATTGCATATAAAGATCCTGTTACATAAGATTCTGGCAATAAATTATTTCATTTCAAGCAATTATTAAATAAGTATTTATAAACACAAAATACAATAGAATTTCAGTCTTCTCCCACTTTGTCAACTCAGAAAAAGCATTATTCCGGTAGACTTCATAATTCTGAGTATCATCGAGAGTAATGAACTTAGAAAATTTGCCCTAGGCAGGAAGCCATATTGAATTTACGAAGCGCGCGAAACGAATTATTGCAGGGATAATGTTAGAAAAATTAAACAAACTGACTATTTGCGGCTGTAATGGATACCTACTGATTTATTTTTATCGTTAAATTGAGTTACTGGATGCTTTTACGTATAAGAATGAAACCTATATGGATTGTTTATTAATGCTGTAAAACTGAGGTATTTTTTATACCTATTTAGGTACGGCATTGTACTGGCGTTACATAATCAATTTATTAAGGAAATTGAAGTAGCCTAACCTACAAACAGGTAATTTCGTGATTTATTCCTTCAAAAACAGTCTAATCATTCTTTGAAAAAGTCCAACACATTTTTAGTAAAAATCTTACGTGACATTAGAGGAGGGGAGGGGTTCCAGCCCAATCTCACGACATCTCTCCATGAAGAAAGGGGGTCAGAAAATCGCCAAAAACGCCTCACGTAGGTAATTAATGGAAACCCACTTGACGAATTCATAATAAGTGCGGTAAAAGACCGTTTATTTTGACAGGAGAACCCTCAAAGTTACAAAACATAATTCATATTTGGTAAATAATAATGAATAACCACCTAACACGTGTTTAATAAAAAATGAATTTTCATAGCACTATATTGCTTTTTGTGTGCTTATATTATTATAACCTTTTACCGCCTTTTCTTTACATTTTAATCGCTAAGCGCTTTCAGCACGTCCGAGATAGACGTTGATATAACAAGCTAAATAGAATCTCGCTTTAGCGCTGAAAAATACCGATGTGGATCGATCGGGCGGGATGCGCGCGCCGGCAATGACGTCATCACTGGCGGGCTGCCGGCGGGCTAGCAAAATAATTTTTGAAAGCTGAATGTTATCCAATTTATTGTTTGATAAAACATTATCAACATAATTATTTATATCTATTCATGTTTTGAAATTGTTTGACAAGTTCATGACTTTTTTTTAAATAACGCTTACCTTGCGTATCACACATAGTCTGCCAAAATGATTGATTACAATAGCATCAACACTGATCAAAATAAGATTTAATCGGTATGTATCTACTATTCTATTATGTAAATTAGAAATAAGTACCTGATTTCTATTTTTATTAATTCCGTGTATTTTGACAGTAAATACATCAGGCACTACTAAGTTCGTAGATATTATAGAAACATACTAATGCCCGGATTATACGAGGCTAGTTTTTCAAGCTAGGATAGCAAGCTAGTGTCAGTAAGCTAGCAAGCTAGTACCTCTGGCCTCGTGTAGACAAAACTAGCTTCATTTCTAGGCTAGTAAGCTAGTTTTCAAGCTAGGATAGTTTTTAATAGGATGGAGTTCTATTTTTTAGGCTAGTAGCGCCCCCCACCACTGGTTTTACTATCCTGGCTTGTGTACTAGCTTCATGTGGCCGGCGAAGCTAGTATTCAGTTGGCCAGTGAGCAGGAACCACGCGTTTTGCTTGTTTCTCCTAGCTTAAAATTATCTAAGCTCATGTAAACAGAACTAGCATGTTCCAAACCAAGTCAGCAAGCTAGGACAGTTTAGTACAGATCTAGCTTGCTATCCTAGCTTGAAAAACTAGCCTCGTGTAATCCGGGCATAATAGATGGGTAGCAGACAATTTTCAGATTACTACAAAATGAACCTTGAGAAAAGAAAATGTTACGATATTAACTATAGGTAAATATTTTACTGTTGTGCAAGTTATCTATAAAACCAATACATCGCGAGTCGATAAATACTTACATGTAGGGTCCTATGCCAAAATGCGGTTGGGTACAGCTTGTTCATCCGCAGCCAAACTATACCATCCACTACATCCATCAGTACCATTTGGTTTTGTCGAGTCCAAGGCAGGCGGTTGGAAAAAGGTGTTTGGTGTTTTCTTTCGGTTTAATTCCCTAATGAAAATAGTTTAAAACTAGGATAGCTAAGATATTTTTCATAGAGGCACCATGCCTTTATCTTAATATATATAAATCTCGTGTCACAATGTTTGTCGTCAATGGACAAATACAATGGATGAATAAAATTCGCACACCATGTGCAGTTCGATCCAACTTGAGAGATAGGATAGTTTAAATCTCAAATTATAGTCGCAATTTTAATTTATTGCTAATTATTTGTCTGTTATTATAGTCACAATTATCTGTTAACTCCAAATGATTCTAACAGATGTCGATACCTTTCGACTGGGTTGAGTAAGTAATCAATAGATGGCGCTGCTATGGTTATCACATTTTATGGAAATTGTTGAGTGAGCTGAAGCTACCCGGGCGAAGCTGGGACGGGCCGCTAGTATTATTATAATAATAAGCAAGGCGACAACGTAATATAGAAAAGAACAATATTTGTGGAATTGACATTTAACTACATTCGCAATGTCCCGCGACAATCGTTTGTAAATTCCAAACATTTTGTTTTTTTCAATATTTCGGTACCTTTCCGGGTATAATATTATATTAACTGTGCTTTTCGCTAAACAAATTATATATAACCTCTTTCCCTTAGAGCATTTAACACGGCAGGTGTTATACGCAACTTCTAGTACTAAATTGTTTCTGCCAACCTTTGCGTCCCGAATGATATCACAAAAATTATGCATTGTAAAAAAAGGTCACTTCAACTTTCTTTTTAGTGTCAACTTATTCTCTCAACTATCTTACGAGTTGAGAAAGTATAGTCCACACACGCTGGCCAAGTGCGATTTGGCGGATGTCACATGATCTCAAATGATTAGTTATCAGTTATGCCGGTTTCCTCACGATGTATTCTTTACCGATATTGAGTAGCGGCGATGTAACAAACATGTATGGGCACGAATGGGAATCGAACCCGCGACCTTATAATTCAAAGGCGACGCCCGTACTGCTGCGCCACCGCTGTTCAAAAAGAGGGTATCTACCTGTAATAAATTGTTTCTTTTATCTATGGTTCCAATTCAAATTGGCTGTACGCAAATTAATTTTCACTAATGTGACAAAACCTCTTAGTCATCTTTAACTATGATCCTGAACTAGATATATTCATGGACAGTTGAACGGTGGGTGACCAAAGATCACAATATCTAAAAGGTGTTAATGGAATCTTTCCCCAGCGTGGGTTGATAAGGGGCTAATAATAGTTTCATCTTTAGAGACTCCAACCTACGCAATTTATTCTAGGTGAAAACCTACCTCTTAGAACATTCTACGCTGTCGCTGTACATGAACAGTCTGTGCATGTTTTGTGTTTGTGTGTAGCTTTTATTTTCGTGTGCATTTGTAAAGACGCTTCAACTTCTTGTAAGTGTGCGTGAACATGTAAAGTGTGCTGTATCCCAAACACTGACAGAAACAATTAAATATAGAACTCGTGTTAAATGTTGTAAGACCTACCTATATCACGGAAACTGTACCTACATACCTGCCTTATCAAGTAGGTTTTTTGACGAAAAGTCACTGCAGCATATTTGCGTAGGTACATGCGATAAGAAAAACGCCCGTATTTGTTTAAGATACAACATTGCGATAGTATAATGCGGTAAGGAAGACTTAAATAATTATCTTACAGATAGGAAAATATCTACAAAACTTGCGTCAAAACGCAATGCGCTTACGTCTGTCTTAATTAAGTAATTATTACCTAATTAGATAAGGTTATTTATTTATATATTTTTAAGATCTAGGATATTGATTCTATGTAGATTATTGTAGATATTATATGTCCTTATCATCACCGACTTATTTACTTAGTTTAAATATTTTATGAAATTGTAATCGTTACAAGATGGCGGTGTATTGCGAAAGCTAATTTTGATTGGTTCATTCAAGTTCTTGTCTTGAACGAACCAATCAAAAATAGTTTGTGGTCGGATATTATGTAGTGGTTTAAAGTTAGGCGAACGGGGGAGCCAGCTATGCGATGTCTATTGGTATCTGGTCGGTGATAGGTACTTATGTAAGCACGTGCTTATTATATCGAACCATCCAGTACATGTGTCACTCAATTTAGGTACTCGGAATTTAGGTACCTAGTTTCCGTCGACGCGCCTTCCGCACCTCCAACAATTCTGTTTTATGCTGTTGTAGTACCCTACCAGGGTTTTTAATTTATCTGAAGTAATCGAGTAAATTAAAATGCGACGTAAAATTCAATAAACAGATTACTCTGCTTTGTTAGTCTTTGTGTGTTGTTTGAAGTTTACTATTTCGATAAACGTAGTACAGTGAGAGACAAATACCTTCGCCAAACGTAGCACAGTAGCAGAGGGTGTTATAAGTTTTGTGTAACTGTGTACACACGGGTACACATCAAGCTATACTAATCCCTAATAAGCTGATCTCGCGTTGTATAAAACCAGTACGTCTGTACATCCATATTTTTTAGCAAATAAAATGTTAATTTGGATTTTGATAAAAAAAGGAGGACCAATTTGATTTAGCTTACCTATATATTTACTGTGATATGGCTCATATATCTTTGATTTCTATAATATTGTTGGATACAATACGATCGAACACCGATTTGCTGATCTAGTGACTTAGCGACTTTAATTAGCAGAGTAACTTTTAGCAATAAATTTACAGTTCTACCTTTCAAAGTCTTTTTACTAGTCTCCATCAGCCGTACCCGTGTAGGTCACGTCTCCTTCAAATTTAGATAGGTATTTTCCTATCGTTCAATTCTTTACCAGCGGAATTTTTACAAGTTTAACTGCGGCAATAATTAACATGTTTTATCCACCCTATAACAAAAACAACCTGAAACAACACGATATCTGTGTTCTGTAGTTTGGACAATGAAATAATCACCAGTCTTTTATGTGCAATTTATTTTGGGTAACATCAACAATATGTAGACCTTGCTGGTTTCTATCTCCGCTCGCCTTGAACTAACTACCGATTGTCTTCTATAGGTTGTTAATCACGATGTATAGGGGTAGGCAGAAGGTTTTTTATGCAAACATTTATTAAAAAAAATACAGTTTGAAACTCGCTAAAACACATACCGGAATAAGTCTTCGTAAACTCTACGTTACATTTTATATGTATGTTTAAATGCATGCAAGCTCAATCAGTCCAGTAGTTTCGGGGCAAATCTGATGTACTGACGTACAGATAGTCACGGGAGAGATTATCTACCAGTTACTCAAAACTTTCTATCTACCGGCTCCCCTGTTATTAAACGGAACCCTTACCTTGCCAGTTTCACTCGCTCTTGACCCTTTTTTTTTTAAATCTATGATAGATAGATGACCACAACTTGCCTAATGTTAATAATGTGGTAATATGAGGAACGCTCTTACTCAATATACACTCATATACTGATTCACTCGTGTATTGAAGAAAGACACATTACTTAAAGCAATCAGTGTTTCATCAATTCAATTGGTGTTTGTTTTATCGTTAATGCTAGATTTCTTCTTTATTAACTAAGTATGATTCTATATTATACTGCCCAGCTGACAAACAAATATACGGGCATCCATGATTCGTGTATTATTGACATTTTATATCCTCTATGGATAGCGAGAGGATCCATAGAGAAAATCAGTGGGACTCTAAATGTTTACCCGAACTAAAACCCTTCGTGTGTTGGTTCGTGCATCTTGGCCAGTAAGTCACGAGAACCTTAAGTGACTCAATTGTGATCCCCTGAATGCTGGCTCGCCCTTTCAGGCCAGCCCCGTCACTTGCTGTGGCAGGGGGATATCTAAGCGCAAGATGTCGACTAGCCTAGCTACTGAACTCACACCTAGGGATACAACCAAGTTATTACATTGCGTGTATTCTAAACTTCTTTTACATCCAGCACATACTGCTACTCCTCGCGCTGCCGGCAGTAATTCCCTTCATATTGCCGTGGCATGATTGATAAAAGTGTACCTAATGTTCACATTCTGCCCTACCACACCAGATGATTGAATTGATTTTAAACTTAGAAAATGTATCGTAGGTAACCTTACTTTGTATTGCGCGCGTTCCAAAAATGAACAGTTGGTATGCATAAACTGTACATATTTCGTGATTGTGTGTAGCTTTTACTTACGCAAGCATTTGTAAAGACACTTCAACTTTTGCATATTATATGCTGTACGTGGTTACCTCGCCTCCCCAAAAACTGGCAGAAACAATTTAGTACTTAAAGTTGCGTAGAAACACCTCTCGTGTTAAATGCTCTAAGTATGTAGATGACTAAAAAACTAGCGTTGCGCGATAGTGTAACTAGATGGCGCTAGTAGTAGCATTCGAAACCATTTTACACTGTCAAGAATTATCACAGACTACGAGAGAATTATTTCGTTAGACGGACTATTTGGACATATTATATCTCTAAAACTGTACTTTTATTTATTCCACATTAAAGCAAGTTTTAAATATCACAAACTTTAAAGGATTTTAAAAGTATAATACTTAAATAATAAGTAATCTTCAGAAAAATAGTAGATTGAATAGGTTTAAGATTTACTAATTTATAAACTTTTTTTTAATAATGACTCGGCAACGGCATAACTAATTTAAGGACTTTAATATCATTCATTCGAATTTATACTTAGTTCATTTAAAGAATTCGCATTAGTTCACCTATTATTTATTCGATAACACTATTTATTTCTAATAACACTAGTACTAATAATCTATTTATTGCATTCACAAGGCATTTTGATGATAATTTCAAAAACTATAAGACAAGATTTTATGCGGTTATTATAATATTTCACTGACGATTTATATGGGGTGACTAATAAGTCTAAATTTAATTCGGTATTTTATATTAAACCTAATAGTAGAAACGATGATTGTTACCAAATCGTCCCTCCCTACTCTATACTTCATTAACCCCGTCTCTACTGCGCGGCTCAATATAAAATAGCGAATTAATTTTAAAAAGGCTCCTTTAATTTTCTTGGAGAAAGTTTATTCTAATCATGAGCACTATTACGTGGTAAAGTATTATACACTTAATGCCAGTCACCCTCACACTTAATACCTCCTACATTAAATTATGCAGTAAGCCTGGGTCATTCATGAGCTACAAAAATTACATCGATTAAACAGTTGGGTTTTAAAAAAAATATGGGTACCGTTAAAAAAATATAAAGGCGTTCTAAGTAATGAATATTATTTGTATATTCTACAGTTTGAAATAAATAAAACATTAGTCAAACCATCGAGTTAACTACTATAAAATGATTGAGTTAAACACTGTAGATAGAACCTACTTAGTAACTTATTTCTTAGAAAAAGAAGTAAAATGTGTAAATATTGTAAATGAAAATTATGAAGGATTTTACACTAACGTAATTTTTTTGTACTTGATTTGCTAGCCGACCCGATTCTAGCGCAGTGTTTGTCATACGTACGATATGTCGTACGTACCAAAGTTCTGAAAGATCGGACTAACTGACGCATGCGCGTCGCGTCTGGCTAACGTCTATCTCGTACGATACGAATTTAGATGAACATTGGTTTGCACATATTTTCGTTCGATTTGATGTCTTACTGAATTCGCGATAAACAGCCAGATATCTACATTACTACATACATGCCTATCACTTTGTCGCATAGTTGATATAACTAAGTATATATTATCAGAATGCTTATCAGTAAATAGTGATAGCGCAATCAAACATTAATTAATGAAAATTAAACTGCGACAAAAATGTTGCAGGCATTGAATAGTTGGTGCGTGAACAAGTACGACCGACACGTTAGCGATTGAGTGTGGTGTGTTGCCTGCCCTTATCCGATCCATCAGTTTAGTTCGTTGTTCGTTCGTTCAATCCAGTCAGTAGAACGGACTCGGATAGCGAGGACGCGTGTCGGTGGTGCTTTAGTTTATTAGTTTGACAGTTGGCGCGTTTTTCGTTACGGTTTTTCTAAATATTTCTTGGGGAAATCATAGATTTTAAGTTAGTGTAATCTGTGTATTTTCTTATTATAATAAGTGTACTATTTGTTTGTGAAATTTCCGAACCGGCTGTGAGTTGAGTGGTAGCACGCCCCGTGTGCCCACTCGATACGTGTTGTGCAGAATTTTGTGATTTCTCTTTGGGGAATTGTTTGCAGACTAAGCTTTCCCGTTGCTGGGAACGACAGAGGTGAGTGGCTCAATAATAGCGACAAGCCGTAGCCGTGCTGGTAACTTTCTATAGCTAGTAGGTATGTTGCGATAAATTTCACTGTCTGACCTGCTAAACGGGTTCCAAATATAGCAAAACCTTGTGATGAGTATACGTAAATGTTCGTCTAGGTATTTTCATGTCTATATGATGTTAGGATTGTGATTTTTCCTCGGTGGCCGGGCTGAGACGACGCAGACAGCTGTGGCTATGCGTAACAGGGTAAAAATAAATACATACTGGCATTATCGGCGAGTAGACAAACCGGCATGGAGTTTACAGAGAATAAGTAGTATTATTAGTGCATGCACTCATTGTACGAGCATAGGTTATGTTCATATCGCTTACATAACGTAAACAGTGGGTATATAAAACAAATAAAATAACTTTGACCTTTAAACATTCATTACGTAGGTAGACCACTACTGTGTATATAAAAATTCACAAATAATTACTGTCAATATTGTATTTTGTATTAACACCAATATTTCACTGAGAAAACATCAATATTTTTGTTTGTAATGACAAATTTCTAAACCTGTGCAATTCCTAGGCTGAATTATGAAATTTCTTGGTAATAGATTGTTTCACTAACACTAAGTAACATAGATATAACTCGATGGTACAACATTGTCTGACATTCAAGAGCACATCTGTACACTCGGATACATATCAAGCTACACAAATTACATTATAATCTGACCTCTCGTTGTATGGGAATACTAAACAAGCGAGATCAGCTTATACTGGAAATGTAGCTTTATGTGTAGCTGTGTGCACATAATCAATTTTCAGTTTCTTTAAAGCCCTTTGTGGGTTAAAAACATAAGTGATACCAGAACAATATTCTATCAATCTAGAATTTTTGAACTAAATTATGCTACAAAAAATTAGGAAACAAAGTTATTGTTTTTAAATTATTTTCTAGGCAGGTGTATTAGTATGTTACTTCCTTTTTTTAATTCATTGTTATTTAATTACACTTAACAGTTAAGGTCACACAAAACCAAAAGAATACCTTGTGTTGGGTCATAATAATAATTAAGTAATGAATTAAAAATAAACACTAATTACATCCTACTATATTAAAAATGCAAAAGTTTTTATAGGTGGATCAATGTTTGGTAGTCATACAGAATAATAGATGACCAGATTTTAATGAAATTTAGAATATTATGTTATTTTCATATCCCACTAATAATGGGATGCCTTTACGTAAAGTCACAGGCAAAACCTAATAACCAGTTGTCGTAAGCGAAAAGTAGGTAACACCTCACCTCTTCATACACCTTCAGGTAATACAGGTTATGTTTTTATGCTTAAAACACACACACCTGTAATATTTAAAGATCTAGGCATATCAGAATATCCCCATAATAGTGATATTGGATGGGACTCATCCCCTATAACAATAATATGCTATCTATAACATAGCTAAAAATTTGTTGGTGTTATTGATACAAAATACTTCATACTCAACCCTTTTTTTAGTGTCTTCCTGCTGGGCATGGGTCTTCTCTCAACTATCTTACGAGTTATGAGAGTTTAGGTGTACTATCCTTGCTATCTTTTTTGTATGGACTATTCTAGTTACACTACATAGTTCTCGCTAGAGATGCTATAACTTGCTTCCATACATAAATTCGTGTTTACTAAACTCTATAATGTAATATGGGCGCTGAATTAGTAATCACTCAATGTAAGTAAACTAGCAACCCACTAGTGCTGCAAGTTAGGTAACTTGTTAATTAACTTGACCTTGATAATTGTTTAACAATTGTGTTTTTAAGGCTTAATATACACTTCGTATTTATAACTGGTAACTTAAAAGTTACTGTTACATCATCATAATCTTAAAAACTGGATATAGGGTTTCTCTCAACTATCTTATGACTTGAGAGAATTTAGGGCTTAATTCACACACACTGGCCAAGTGCGGATTATTGGAAGTCACATGTACTCATGTTCTTAATAATGCTGGATTCCTAGTAATGTTTTTTTCACTGTTATTGAACAGCGGCGATAAACAATTCATTCAAATATGTGTGGGCATGACTGGAAATTGAACCCATAACCATAATATTACAATGGTGAGGTTGATTTCTTTTTGACTTCATGATATTATCTGGTGTATGTAGATTCCCTTGGTCAGCTTTTGCCTCTCTTTCCTTCTGCTTTATCTTCTAAGAGGTTTTATCATGTCATTCTTCCTCTTTAGCTTCCTATTATATAACAAGAATAATTAGGACGATATAGTAATGGTAGGAGAAGTACTGACCATGACCAAAACTTCTTAATCTGTTCAGCAGTGTATTACATGTGTGAAAACCATTTGTGGGTTCACATGCAAAGATTATAAATTACCAATAGAAATATTCATTTTATCAAGTCTCTACAGCTATTATTATTTTGAGATATACCTCACTGACAGATAGACAAAAACAGATATGGAATATTGCAAATGAAAATCAAAATGCGTTATGTACACAGTATTTGTGTTTGATTACAGTTGGCTGACTACATGCCTGTTAAATTATACATCATACACATACTCTGACATTAAATATTAAATCTATTATTTTTTGTACTTAGTCTTGTATATAATTATTTACTCACACATAGCCAGTTATTAATGAGCATCAATTAGACACTGTTTTCACTTTCCATATCACACATACACAACTACTGTTATAACTATGATTAAAATATTTCTGAATACTGTAAAATAAAGTCCCAGTTGCATTAGCAATGATTTCTAAAAACTTTTTAACATATTTTCCTGTGGATTCCCCTTCAATGAAAAAAATAACTAGGTTTTCCCCATTAATTAGATAATAATTTTTCAAGGAAGATGTATCAGTGCATTATACAATTCAAATAGAAACTCCAGTCATAAGGGGTGTTAATAAGTTTTATAATACAATAATCTGCATAAATAAAAAATATGTTACAACTAGCTTAGGCTCCCGGCATCACCTCATGGATTTAGGATAAAAGTACTAAGACTAAAACTATTTCTGTGCCAAATTTCATTCAAATCTGTCATGTAGGATTTGAAAGAGTAAAAAAACATCCATACTTGCATTTATAATATTAGTAGGATGTGCATGGTAAATAACATTTTTAATAATTAGAATAACAAGATCTTGTTGAATAAATTCCAGTTATAATGTTTTGTATTATTTATACTGTAAGTAATCTGTATTGATATATCACTTGGCCTTCAGCCAGAATGTATAATATGGAAATTGAACTTGTATTCTGAATTAAGTATTCATTCATTCCTATAAATCTTTTCTATCTTATTCACAAATGCCAACTAAAAACAACCGCTCTCGTTTTGGATAATGTATGATACAGTTAGTTTTGGAGATTTCACTTTAGGGTAACACGAAAATTACCCATACTGTATAATAATATGTATCTACTTATGACCCTGTGTTCATACAGTTCTAAACTACATAATATTAATTCAATTTTTAATCCCTGACAAAAATGAGGGATGTAAAGTAAGACGCGTGTATCATTGCAATTCCCCCCCCCCCCCCCCCAAAGTTCCTAAAATTATTGAAATCGTACCTACACCTGTTTCTTGTAAGCTTTTTAAAAAAAATACACGAACCTCCTTCAATGTTTTAACATTAACTGAAAATCCGCTTAACCGATTTTGATAAAATTTAAATAGAACCACCTAAAAAGTATACTATATATAAATATATCGATCTATAATTGGGCGGAATTATCGCGTAAAATAGGTACATACAAAAAATTTAAAAAAATTAAACATTCCAATTGAGTACCTCCTTCTTTTTGAAGTCGGTTGAAAAGTACCTCACTCATCACATAAAATGATCTAAAATTTCCAACCTAGATCAGTCTTTTTAATCCTGAAATCTTTTCACTGTCCTTCTCTACACGTTGCTATCTTGTTTGAATGTGTGATATTCGCGTAAATCTGAGACAATACTAGATTAATGGACGTTGTATTCAGACAATATTTAAAGATTGCACGGCGGCGTCACCGTCACATGCGTCACGCCACAACGCGAATAGAAAACTGTGACCCTCGAGAGATGACGTCACCGGCTGGCGCGGCGTCACGGACATCTCACATTACGTTTGAATGTCTAGTGAAAGTCGTCACATATCTGGATAATAGGGATTCAGGAATTTAAAAAAAAGTAAAAAAAAAGAAGTTTAAAATTTGATATTTGTAGAGCTAAACGAAATGTTTTTGTTACAAGAATAAAGTAGACACCTATTAGGTAAATATGTACCTAAATCATCACCTAATAATCAGGCTGTGAATATAGGTACTGATTACGTAGCATACAATCTTAATCTAACAAAATCACCACCAATTATGATCTTCTATGATAAGCCGTACACCAGGGTCGCAATTAAAATCTACTATACTTCTATACTACATTATCTCTTTACTATATTATAAAGCTGAAGAGTTTGTTTGTTTGAACACGTTAATCTCATGGACTACTGGTCCGATTTGAATAATTCTTGCAATGTTAGATAGCCCATTTATTGAGGAGGGCTATGGGCTACTTTTATAATACTACCGGGAAAGATATAATATGTATATGTAGTCATTTTTGCTGAAGGTGCTCCCTCACCAGAAGCACTCGCCTGTAATGTGATGTAGTTTTACAGATAGCAATTCAGTGCTCAACCTGTAATGATACAATCCGTAACATTTTGATAAAACTTGTAACCACCGCTCCACCTGACATTGTAAAATCAATTACCTTTACTAAATACTCAAAATTAATCTGAAATGTTACCTTACATGCGAATGCTCGTCAACCAAGGTAGGTAGGTCATCACCTGCCTATATAACTCCACTGCTAGACCGCCTGCCGGCTATCTTTCGCAATTCGTCACTCCACCCAACTGGAGGGCGTGATACACTACGTTTGCGAAGACATGGTCTCCACTCGAGATGTCGCTTACCCCAGCAACAGCGTCAGAATTGTAAAATAATGCTTAAAATCGAATCTGAAATGTTACATTTCACTACAGGCGAATGCTCTCGGTGAGGAGACCACATTAATACTGCCTACCAGAAACTAAAGTGCAGTAACCGAAGAATGACGATTGCGAGCACAAAAAAATGAATGCAGAAATGTTCTATAGGCGTAGGTTCACACGTCTTAACAATAAAAAAGAACATATCCTTAAAAATGAATTTATTATTGGCCATTTACTGAGATTGAGAGTGAGATTTTGGCGCGAATTACTGCACCGCCTTACCTACCTATTACTGCACTTTAGTGTCTGATGGGTAGAATACAATAGTTATTTAGAACACGATGATTAAATCTTATTTAAGTTGTATCACACTTATCAGTTCAATTAGTCAGTATAGTTACATACTATAAGGTCGGGAGGCCAAAGTCATGATGACATCATCATAGGAGCTAGAACCAGCTCAGGTGGGTGTTATTACATTAATTTGGCCTTACGGGGTCAATGACCGTTTGATGGCCAGCTGAGTTCTTACTATAGTTTAACCTTCAAATTAACAAATATATTTCAAATTGATTATTGATTATGTAAAAGTAGAAGTTTCTTTGTACAACTGTGCTCAGATCTCACAGATGTCAAATCAAATCAAAATACATTTATTATATTTAATAGATGTATCAAATAGATAGTTTCAGCATATCCTGCCGTAAATAGCGTGCATAATGCCGTAATATCAACATATAATATTTATGTCACTGTTTTAATCAATTAGTTTAAATAGTTCATAGTTCAGTCAGGTAATAATATAAAACTATAAAAAAAAATGTATTAAATCCTCCGACCAGCTAAAACCATCTCGATCAGTTCATATTTTAAATAACAAAATCCGCATCAAAATCGGTATACCGTTTAAGCGCTACGAGCCATACATGTGTATACAGACACACACGTCACGACACTTCTTTTTTAAAAAATATTCTCGTTAAAAATACGTAGGTACAAAAAAAAAATGAATAAACTGCTTTTTGTGCTAGTAACTTATACGATTTAAAATCTTTCATGGGTAATAATTTTATATTTACACAATAAATTGTAATGTTGGTACCTAATTTAGTAAATAAATACTGAGTGTGATCGAATACGCGACCTTTTAGTTAACAGTTTGACATGGTACCCTTTATGGTTTATTGCACTCAATAGTGCAGGGTAAAGGTGCGGATAATGGTTTATAAATTGATTTATAAACTAGTAAAGTTAAATTAATGTTAAGTACATTATAATGTAAATAATGTGTGGGTTGGATATTTCGTCGAGTGAAACTCATAAACTATAGAATCAATTAGAACTGCATACAAACTACAAATCACTCAAAACGAACTATATTCAGATGGTGGTTGATGCAAAATAAAAATTATGAAAGCAAAATCTATACTTATATTAAACCTGAGGAGTTTGTTTATTTTAGTTGAACGCACTAATATCAGGGAATCTTAGGTTGAATAAATCTTGCACTGTTATCTTGCACTTTTATCCCAGTGATGAAATGTAGGTCACGCATTCGAAACCGCGGGCAGAAAGCTAGTTTACATTGACATTTAATAAGAATGGTCGTTAATAAAACACTGGTACGTTGCATGGATTTAAATAAAATTTTATCACAAAAGGGCACTTCTTCCCAAAGAGTTGAGTTATTCAATTTACTAAGAATAGTTTCGGCCTATTGGGCCTCCTTTACTGCTAAAACAATATCTCAAATTATCCGCACACGTCTTGAAACACATGTTTGTATGTATAAAATTTGATGAACTGTTTAAACTAAGCAGTGTCTGGCAACTCTGCGTAGGAGTGCTCGATAGTGACTCATTTTAAAGATGGCGGCTTAACAATATGTAATTATCGGCAACGGACGTTTAGTTTACACGTTTGTTATCCACTTCATAAATAAATATGAAGCTGATAACTGGGTAAAATGATTTTTAGAGCTACTTTTGTAATATTAGCTTAGTGACATTATTAAAAATGCGGGTGTTTCATGCAATGTGATTGCTTCATCAGTAACAAACAGCCTATTTTAGTACACTGCTGGAGATAAGTCCCTCGATGTCTTTTAAGAGTCATGAAGAGCTGGATGAGAGCATCCGCTGATAGTGCTGAGTACATTATTTTGGAGAGACTTATGTGAATTACTTATTATGGCTTATTTAGGTTTTAATTAAAATAATGTATTTATTTATGTGAATCAAAAATTTTTAAGTTTAAATTTTTACATAATAATTTATTAAGAGATTTTAATATTAAAATCTCGTATACCCATGAATGGCATATTTTAATAGTTAAGTCATGATTGTGCGACCGGCCTACGCCGAGCACGGTTCGAGGTCAACCGGCATTACATCATTGCGATTTTTATTAAGACCCACAATATTTACTATGGGCACTGGTGTGAAACACACGTTTTGAATACAAAGTGTCTTTTAATTGACAATTTGAACTCTATATGTTATTAGTATGAGGAAAATGGCAGCAGATCTCTATAAGAAGACAGACACGACCGCAGAACCGAGATCAGTTGGTAAACTATATCCTGAGTAGGTAGAGCCATAGCAGAGCGACGGATTTATCATCATGTCATTACTAACATAGTTTTTTAAGTTTCTACTAACTCATTATGGATTATTGTTGTACGAAATATTTTTTTTTATTTGTAATACCGTTGGACACCCTCTAGACTAGATTTATATTAGTTTTTCGATGACTACCTATTTGGATTGGTCACTTCACCTAGTCTGACGGCGCTGTTTGAAAATCCGACCACTTTACAGAGATTGTCATCTTTGCAAGGTAGCTGGCGAGGGTTCTAGTATGAGAGGTACGAGAGTAACCGTGGATCATGCTCAGGCGCGTGCTATGAAATAGTTGAGGATCTATCTAAATAAGCTATTGATGATGATGCATGAGTAGACGGAACGGACTAGGTATATTATTATTTTTTTATGTCCTCATCCCCGTTTTTTCATCGTAGAGGGCTACACGCCACCGATTTTTGGTGGAAATTCATCGACGAACTTTTAATTGTGCGAACTGCCAAGTTGTGGAATTCGCTGCCAGCATCAGTTTCTCGATAGACATAATCTGCCTGTCTTCACGTTACCAGTGACGGTATTTACTGGGTAAGCGCGTTACATCTTAGACTGCGTTGCATAACAACAGGGTCAGTTGTGGTGAAGCGCAAGAATATTAAAGGGCAAAAAAGGAATAAAGGAACATAAAATTTGATATATTCTTATGTTGCTTCAGTTCAACCCTTTAAGTGTCCCACTGCTGGGCACGGGTCTTCTCTCAACTATCTTATGAGTTGAGAAAGTTTAGGCATTAATCCACACACGCTGGCCAAGTGCGGGTTGGTGGATGTCACATGTCCTCGAATGATTAGTTCTTAGACATGCCGGTTTCCTCACGATGTTTTGTTCACCAATATTGAGCAGCGGAGATGAAACAATTCACACAAAGATGTGTGGGCGATAGGATACGAACCCGCCACCTTATTTTTCTAAGGCGAGGCCCGTGGGTACCGCTGCGCCACCGCCGCTCTTAGGTTGACTACCTGTTAATTATTTTGTCACTTGCTGATCGTAAGAACTTAATAAATCTGTTAAACATAACTATAGCATTACATTGTCGCCGTCCGTGTGTTATCTTGTGCATCTAATTAAGAATACTGTCGCCTATAAAATCTCTTCAACCTTTGATAACTGATGGCCTTGTGTTGATAAAACCGTCCTGAGATTTACAACGCATCTGCAGTAATGATGTCATTGTCATAATTGCCTACTTGTTCACGGACTCTGTTCTGTGGATATTTACACCTGTATTTATCGGAAGTATGTGTTAGGCTTTTTTAGCTCTAACAATAAAAATATTTAATTGGTACGGGCCTCGCCTTAGAAAAATAAGGTCGTGGGTTCGAATCCTGGTCGTGCCCACACATCTTTGTGTGAATTGTTTCATCTCCGCTGCTCAATATCGGTGAAGGAAAACATCGTGAGGAAACCGGCATGTCCAAGAACTAATCATTCAAGGACATGTGACATCCACCAACCCGCACTTGGCCAGTATGTGTGGATTAAGGCCTAAACTCTCTCAACTCATAAGATAGTTGAGAGAAGAACAGTGCCCAGCAGTGGGACACTAAAAAGGGTTGAAGTGAAGTGAAGTGAAGAGCCTCTCTAACATCTTCCTTAGAGCATTAAACACGACGCAACTTCTAGTGCTAAATTGTTTCTGCCAGTTTTTGGGGGAGGGGAGGTAACCACGAACATGTAAAAGTTGAAGCATCTTTACAAATGCACACGTAAATAAAAGCTACACACAAACACAAAACATGAACAGTTTATGCATTCAAACTGTTCATGGACCTCGGCAGAGGGGAACGCGTGCGATACCAGTTCTTCAACCTTTCTTACAACCTACCAGTGGCGAAGAGTCCATAAATGAAAGCCGATTCCCATCGGCTTTCATTTAGGGAATGGTCAAAATCACATGTACTTAATAATATATTATATAACGCTTAAAGTTTTAAATAGTAACAAAAATTAGTATAGCATCAAGTGTACGAACGGTGATGGTAGTGAAGAGATATTATTTTCCTATGTAACTATTTCGCTCCGGCTTCCCTTTTTCAGGCTTCCACCCTTCGCCATTGCAACCTACTATTACCTACGTGAATATACATACACGGTCTAGACATTTTTATAAAATTTTGTGTGGCCACAAGTGGATTGACTTGGATTTGCATTAAATGTGTGTCAGCGTTCTGACGTTAACGTAAGCGTCACTTCAGTTTGTTCCATTTGTTTCTCTAACTAAAGTCTAAACAAACAAACAAACTCGCTCCGATTGTTGTAGAGTTGTTCGTTTTGCATTTGGTCTGTTGCTTTCAGATTGATTCGGAATATTGAATTGCTTTGTTGAAGCATTAGTTTTGCACCTCTAAAGGAAAAGTTATTTTAGTAGGTACAAAATTAATATTGGATAACGTATTTATGTTGCCTTGGTTTATTATATAATCTAAAGTACCTACATACCTAGCCGTAATTAAAAGTTAAAAGCAAATTCAATAACATTAGGACTTAAACATTACCTGACTATTGTATACATCGCTTTTCCTATCTAACCCCGTCACTTAAACTCTTTTTAGTGTCCCACTACTGAACACAGGTCTTCTCTCTACTCTCTTACGAGCCGAGAAAGTAGGCCTTAGTCGACACGCTGTCCAAGTCGGTTGGTGGATGTCACATGCCCTCGAATGATTGGTTCAAGGCATGTCGGTTTTCTTTCACCTATATTGAGCAGCAGAGATAAAATAATTCATACATTAAGATGTGTGGGCATGACCGGGAATAGAAACCGCGACCTTATACTTCAAAGACGAGACCGATATCGCTGCGCCACCGCTGCTCTGAAATTCCAAAAAGATAGGGTCTGTTATAAATGAACTGTGAAGCTAAAGTAGGCAGCTAGTTTAAAATCCCGTCAAAGTCACGTATTTTGGCCAAAGATCCCCATTCTGATACCTCACTTTTGGTAAAAAAACAGTTAAAATGGTCACGTAAATACTACTTGAGAAGGGAAAGGTGACTGAACCGAGCTATAACATTTAATGTCATGTTGACAGTCGTTACGTTCTTTCTTTCTTCTTTCTTTCATGGTAGCATTTCGCTAGCGACTTCCCTGCATTCCATCTTAATTTAGATCTTATCCAGAGATTATTTTAATTGATCGAAAATTTTGCTGTTAGCAGTCTCCAAGTTACAGTACAGGTTCCAAAAAATAAAACAATAAAAACAAATCTGGGACATTTACACACACGGTCATCTGGTCCCAAGCTAAGCAGAGCTTGTGTTATGGAAACCAGATAACTGGTATATACTATACATATAATACTTTTCTTTTGTAAATATATACTTATAATAGATATTTACACCCAGACTCGACACAAACACAAATGTTCATCATTAATGTTTGTCTCGGGTGGGAATCGAACCCACGACCTGCGGCGTGAAAAGTAAGCATCCTACCGACCACGCCACCGGCCCGCAAAATCTTTAAAACAGTTTTTTTTATTACGCTTGACTACAACTTGGCTGATGTTAAGCAATGATACTACAGTATAGGATGTAACACACTTGCCCAAATACCAATTCACTCGTGATCACGAATGATTTTCGGTGAGAAAGTGTTAGTAGAATAAGGCTCCATATGTACTTTGTATGTGGGTGGCCACTAACCACGGCCGAAACCTACCACCAGTTGTTGTATCAGTGATAAGCCGTGATGAGGTAACAGACAGACAGAGTTTCTGGGGTAATAAAAAGTATGAATCGAGAGAATGAATGTGCAAAAAAACGTTACCTTGATCGGAAAGATTTGGCACAAAATGGCCACTTAGTGCCTTTCTAACTTCAATGACAAGTTAGATTCAATTTCTACACGTTGTTTATGCTATATTTTATGTCATTCATTACTCATTGGTGCGTTTTGTCGACCTCTGTAGTTGAGTGGGGTAAACCGTCTGATTGGGCTGTACTTTAACCATGCGGTCACCACGGGTTCGATTCCCGCCCCGGATAATATTTGTGTAACAACAAAGATTTGTTTCGGTGTCTGTTTTAGGGACTACAATCCGTGCCTCCGAATATAACTTAAATAATAGGTAAAGGTACTAGAAAATTATTGTAGTAAAGAACATTATTATTCTTATTTTCCTATTATAAATGTTCAAGTAAGTCTGTTTGTCACGCTTTTACACCAAATAATGGATGGATTTTGGTATGGAGATAGTTTGAGGCTGGGGAAGGACGTAGGATAGTTTTTATCCGGCTGCGCCAAACGAGGTGAATAGTTTAGCGCAATAACCATCATTTGCGCGGTCGGAGCCGCGGTCGAAAAGCTAAACCATATAATTTAAATATTTAATCACAGCTTTATGTATATCCACGCAAAACTTATTCAAAACAAAGTTTATATTTCTCACATAGTTAAAAGTTGGTCGTATGTTTGCTTGCTACTCCAAAAACATGGCAAAAGTTTTGGGTTCCGTAACTTTGGTCCCTTTACCCATTAAAATGTCACCTATATTGCCCCATTACTTTAGACGATACACGTTTTTATAGCAAAATGTTACGATATTTTACAAAACCCTACGATACGCCAAGAGGCTTTTTATAGTGCAATATCTTTAAGATAGCGGTTATGCTTCGTTTTGCTTTATATTTGTAAGTTTTTTAGCGTTTTTTTTTATGGGACAACAAACCACCGCAATCCCCTCACTGTTTCCCTATAAGCCAGGATCGAAGAGACTCTGGATTTGAACCCGGTCATGTCTCGGGACTCCTACAACTGTGGATTGAAGGAGTTGCAAAGTAAAATTGTCCACTGCCACTGCCATTCCAGGCAAAGCAGGAGACAGCATATAGAAAATGGAGATATTTCAATAACTTCATCAATATTCCAAATCCTAGTGCAGTTTTTAGCATTATGAACTTCTATAAAAACTATCCTATATCCTTCCCCGGGTCTCAAAGTATCTCCATACCTCAAAGTTACATCCAAATCGGTCGTGATGTTGTGCCGCGAAATCGGGTCAGACAGACAGACAATTACTTTCGTATTTATAATATTAACTACCCTTAGTTAATATAATAAATGCGAAAGTAATTGTAAAGTAATAAATCCTTAAACTTTCTCAACTCAAACGATAGTTGAAAGGGAACCCATGCCCAGTAATGGGACTTAACTGTCCCACTACTGGGCATGGTTCTCAAGGTTGCGTTTCCACAAGACGTGCTATGCAATACTCTATATGATTGTGTCATCCATTATGATAGCGTAGAACTATAATTTTCATAGTTGCATTGAAATTTAACAATATTTTTCTCACTAATGAGAATACAGATTTCGCCCGTCTTGCGTGGAGCAACTCGCGCTAACTATCTTAAACTTTAACTGTAGTTTGGTATGTCGCAAAAGTTACGCTCTAACTGCATACAATCGTGACTGCCACAAGTTTTAAGAAACTTTAATCTCTTTGGAATATTCCCTCTATGTAATATCTCGAGATAAAACAGAAAAAAGTGTTATTTTTTCGTCGTTCACTATCGATGCCATACCAAAACGAACTGAAGTCTTGTTCCGAGAATGAAGTCTTCCCACACACACTGCGACATACGGTCTAATGCACAGGTAGACCTCTCTGGTAGATCTATAGCGTGTAAGGTCAGGATAGGTAACATAACGTCACACTTGTATTACCCGAAGGTGCAGGCAGAGGTGAATATCACCCTCTTTTCGCCGGCTATGTTTAGGTCTCATACGTAATGGGATCGAGTTTATTGCCGTTCATCGGGCACAATTCAAAATTTCGAGCTGCAACTAAAAGTCTCTAAGATCCTATAGATACTAGTAAAGACTGTTCCACCCGGGAATCAACACCGGGACCTTGCGGTTATAGAGCGAACACGGTAACCACTGAACCACCGAGATAATAAAGTACCTAAGTGGAAAATACCATTCGAATACTAATAGTAGTTCCTGTACAAAAGAGAAGCGTACTGGCATTATCGCGAATATTACAATTTTTAAGTAAACATTATACCTTCATTAAAAGATCCCTTCATCCCCGAAACAATAGGGGCTGTAAACCATCAAAAACATCAAGATATAAAAACAATCCACGATAAGATCTGTTAAAAATAAGGCAGTATTAAAATTGGTAATCATAATACATCCCGTCCATTCTTCCTCACCACCAACTAGACATCTCTTAATTCAAATATTGTATGAAATTGTAATTAAGTTGGCGGGGTAGGGGAAGATAGCTAATCTTGATGGGTTCGTTCAAGTTCTTGTCATTGAACGAACCAATCAAAATTAGCTTCAGGTCGGATAATATGTAAAGTTTGCCAGCCCATCTATGTGATGTCTGTTATGTATCTGGTCGGTGTTCCTCACAAACATACTCTGTATATTAGTAAGTTTCGAAATAGTTTGTACTATACGTTTTAAATAAGAATAGGACTGGACTCGTGCCTAACTTCAAAACCAATCAAAAGTAGCGTCAGCACATAATATCGAACCACAATAATAATATTATTTTATATAATTTTAAAATGTATAGAAAAATGATTGATGTAGAAAAATTTACTTAGGTATGTAGCTACATACAGCTATCTAATTAAGTAAATTTACCCGCTACGATGTCACAAACGTGTTCACAAATACATAAACCGCTAATAAATACATAAATAATTTATAACACCGCTTTTTTTCGTCCGAATGTAATAAAATATGTTCGTACCTAAATATTCGACTCCGAATTTCCAATCTCACTGGAACGACAATAAGATATACGCATTCTGTTTTATTTTTGATCTGGATGTGATTATTATATCGAACAAACATTTTTGCCCACCGTACTGAAAAATGTGAAGATGTTGCGCATTCCAGTCCAAGATGGCGGATTTCCAGTCCTATTCATATTTGAAACACATAGTATGTTCGTGCGTTCTCATTATATGGTATAACTAGTTTTCCGCCCGCGGCTTCGCCCGCGGATGTTGGTTATCGCGCTAGACCATTAATCCCTTTTTTCGCAGTCGGATAAAACTATCCTTTCCCGGGTCTCGAACAATCTCCATACAAAATTAGTTCAGTAGTGTAGGAGTATAAGCAACATTTTGAAATCGTCAAGCGCCCATAGGTATATCCATAAATCAATAGGCGTTTCTTAAAAATACTACGGCTCTTAGACCATACTTATAAGAAATGAAATTTAAATTTCGAATTCTATTCGTAGCATTGAGTTATCAAACATGTCAATGTGTCAAAATAAAAAGTAATTTAGATCAAAATTACGAAGGAGTTATGATATCAACTTTTAAGAAAATCACCCTCAGAATAATTTCTCAGGCTTTGCCCGCTTAGTATTAGGATGAAAATAAAAAAAATTGAAAAAATAAAAAACACGTGTTTCATTATTTGTTTTGAGCTTTATTTATACCAAATTTGAAGGAAATCTGACCAAGGACTAAACAGTTATGGAATATTTAATTTTTCCAAATAAACTCATTTAACACCCCCACAGGGGGTAGTTTTGGAAAAATAAAAAACACGTATTTCATGATTTCTTTTAAGGTATATGTGTGCCAAATTTGGAGTGAATCGGACTTGAGACTATACAGATCCAGAGAAACTTTAATTTTTACCAATAAAACTCATTATCCACACCTCATAGAGGTAATTATGGAAAAATAAAAAACCCGTATCTCATTATTTGTATTAAGGTTTATGTGTACCGAATTTTAAATAAATAGGACCAAGGAATAAAAAGTTGCATACAAACTTCACCCCTCTATTTAACCCTCTTAGGGGATGATTTTTGAAAATATTGTTAGCCTATATCCGATTCTAGGGTATAAACTACCTACATTTCAAATTTCAATAAAATCTGTTGAGCGGTTATGGAGATACGCGGTAACAAACCTTCACACACACACACACACACACACACACTTCCACACCTCATAGAGGTAATTATGGAAAAATAAAAAACCCGTATCTCATTATTTGTATTAAGGTTTATGTGTACCGAATTTTAAATAAATAGGACCAAGGAATAAAAAGTTGCATACAAACTTCACCCCTCTATTTAACCCTCTTAGGGGATGATTTTTGAAAATATTGTTAGCCTATATCCGATTCTAGGGTATAAACTACCTACATTTCAAATTTCAATAAAATCTGTTGAGCGGTTATGGAGATACGCGGTAACAAACCTTCACACACACACACACACACACACACACACACTTACTTTCGCATTTATAATATTAGTAGGATTATTAGGATAATATTTTAATCCATATAACAGAAACTTAGAAGTTTGAATAGACTTTGCAACTGACATAATAATAATTATCATTACGTTTTTTCTTCCTCTGAGTCACAGCAATGAGTAAATCGTTAGCGTTTCCAATAATACACGTTTTTATGACACAGACGTTGCGGTCACTCCTTTATTACCCGAGAGTGTAGGTAGAAGTGGATATCATCATATTTAATCAGCTATATTTCGGTCCTATACGTAAAAGGGGGCAAGCCCCTATACTATTGCCGTCTATCGGACACTAGACCCAACTTTAAACTGTTTCTTTTCTATTTTATAAGATTCGAATAGCTAGCTAGATCCGGGATTCGAACCAGGGAACTTGAAGTTATATAACAAAAAAACAAAATGAACACGCATAATACTCTGGACCAACAATATAGTTATTATGACGCAAATCAATAAATATACTATTATTTAATATAATTGAGCTAAAACGTTTGTTTGGGTGAACGCGCTAATCTCAGGGACTACTGATCCGATTTGAGAAATTCTTGCAATATTAGATAGCCCATTTAATGAGGAAGGCTATAGGTACTTCTATACTTTTTATCCTACTGCTGGGCATGATAAAGTGTAGGTCACAAGCGAAGCCACCGGGGTGGAATGCTAGTAGGTACTATCTAATTCTCAATTTGTATGATGGCATTGTTTTATGTTTGAATAAACACCATACAATAACTTATTTTTAACCACGACCTAATTAAATGCTACCTATTCGTAGTTAATAGGAAATAAAGTTTAATGAAGTACCTATAGGAAAATATTTTGTATTATAAATTACCTATTCCTATGATCCCGGTATTTTTTGTATATTTATTAATGTTATAAAATAACGCTGTTCATGTTCTCTGACAAGAGCCGGATGGGAGCAGCTGCGGATCGTACTGTGTCGTGCTTTAGAAGAGGTCGCTGTCCAGCACGCTGGTGGTATGCTATTAATGTCTCAGTAGTTGATGTAGGGACATAGAATGGACATTGGCAAACTTTAGTCATAATGTCACTACATCTATACAAATACTATAAAGTTGAAGGGTTTGGTTGAATACAATCTCAGGAAGTCCTGGCCCGATTTGTAATTTTTTTTTCACTGTTAGCGTGTTTATTGGAGAAGGCTAATAAAGACTACTTTTTATTCCATTGCTGGGCTTTTTATTCCAAAGCTAGTTTACAATATACGCTAGCGAGTGATGCTTGTACGCAGTTGTGTTGTTTGTTAACGCAGTCAAATTATTATTATTTACCTAGATTTACTGTTTACTTTTTAATATTCTAATGCAAGAATTTTAATAATTGTAAGAAGTTTCATGTAAAGGCTATAAATTTTATTCAGCCAAATTCCTAGACGACGCACGGTTTAAACAGAGGAGCACGTATCTGACTTGGCAGGTATGTAGGTACTTGAAACAATTTTACGCGTTTTCTTATACGTATCCATGAATCACTTCCAACTGTCCGGCCACTAAACAGAGCGGCGAACAGAGCGACTAGCGGTTTTGTTGTTCCTTGAATAGTCACGGAACGACAAAATCGCTAGTCGCTATGCTCAAATTTAATTATAGTAAATAGTAATCAAATTAAAGGTTGAAAAGTTTTTATTTAATATAATTTAATTTAAAGGATGTTACAACAGGGTTTTGGTCAGTATAACCCAAGCTCGATGGGTTTATCTTGTTTAGTTCAGGAGTTCCTATAGCCACGTTTCAATTCTATCATTCAATCATCTTCAATTCTTTGATAGGCTAAATTATTGTCAACGCAATGTCACTTTCTAAATATTACAAGCAAACATGCTAAATGAAGTTAGTAGGTACCACTTACTATGTTATATGGTCATGAAGTTAGTAATAAATATGATCCTCCGCCCGACGCATTTCCGTGCTGTTGTGATTTATTATGTTTTATGACGAGAGCACGCGTTTAATTGTACCGTGGTTATTTCAGTTTATAATTAAAATCGAGTAGTATGAAACGTCAAAAAGTAGTTTTATTTCAGCTTCCAAGAATCGCATCACACAAGCATGGCATGTAAAAATAAAATCTCGTAAAAATGAACAAGCGTATAGAACTGGAAATGCAATCGCTTATCGCTCAGCTCGACAATGTATCGTGGTCCTGTAATAACTAAGTGTGTTAACGACTTAGGTACTTACCTGTATACAAAGTTTAGTGTTACGCTTTTAGTATTAACAGCGACAAACATTAGTAGTCACAAATGCCAGTGATCACCTAAATGTCCTGGGTTCAGATCACCAAACTTAATAGTAGATTTTATGATGTGATGTCACAAAATGAAGGACCCGCTCCTCGACACACAATGTCACGCTTTATTGACTCTTCCCCGTAAAATGACGTAATTTTTGGTCGATCCTGTATGAAGGACTAAAATTTGTATTTACTATGAGAGTTTGTCCCAAATGGATTGACCCAGTTTCGTTTTCTCAGATTACAAGTCAAACAGAGCTGGGTCGTCTGCCCTTGTGATGTTTGTGCTTTTTTGGTAACTTTTCTATTACAATAATCGTGTTTGTTTCACATATCAAGGTTGTCGACTGTTTCTTCAAATCGATAACAGATGCTCTGAAATATCAATATTTGTTGTAAAATTCGTGTTTATACTATTCGAACACTTACACAAGTTAGGTTATGGAAAATTAAATGTACCTAATGTTATTGGAAATTTTGTCACAATACATTATTGTTAACTAGCTTTCCGACAGCGGCTTCGCCCGCGTGTATGTCGGTTATCGCGCCAAAACATTACCTTCTTTTTGCGCAGTCGGATAAAAACTATCCTATGCCCTTTCACGGGTCTCAAACTACCTCCATTCCCGATTTCATCCAAATCGGTTCAGTAGTTTAAGCGGGAAAGCGTAACAGACAGACAGACAGAGTTACTTTCGCATTTATAATATTAGTAGGGATACTTAAGTATGTAGTATAGTACGTAGTACGTACCTACCTTACAAAAGTTAGGAGCAGTGGTGCTACACCGTTATCGGACTCAACTGAAAATATCGCGGGTTTGATCATCCTGATCTTTATATTGGGCAGGCGCGTTCCATCGTAGACTACATCATTGCTTAACATCATTCAAGTTTTGCTCAGGAGTAAGTCTATTTCAGAATAAAAAACAGAATTGTTTCATCGCCTTGTCTCGTTAAAGCTTAGTTCACACACGCTGGCCAAGTGCAGGTAGATGAATTCGAGGACATGTGACGTCGATTGATGAGATGTAGGTTTTCCTTTACCGATATAGAGCATAATAATGTAGCGAGCAGCGGTGGCTCATCGATATCGGCCTCGCCTTTGAAATATAAGGTCGCTGGTTTGATCCCCGAACGTGCCCACACATGTTTGTGTGTATTGTTTCATCACCGCTGTTCAAATCTGTGAAGGAAAACATCGTAAGGAAACCGGCATGTCCCAGAACTGATCATTCAAGGACATGTGACATCCACCAACCCACTCTTGACCAGTATGGGTACATTAAGGCCTAAATTCACTCAAATGTCTTGTTGAGAGAGTTAAGGAGTAAGACCGGTGCCCAGCTGTGGAACACTAGTGATCTGAAAGTTGCGTAAACACTCTAAACCCGTTCGCGCTGCAGTTTGTCCATACAAACGAGTAGAAACAACGTAACAATAGCTGACACGAACATTTCAGCATGATCATCAGTTATACGATGTCGTAATCGCATGGGATCGATACTCGGAATGAAAGAGATAGTAAAATTCCAACAGCTACTGCGGAATTTAATTAAATAATACCCATAAATGTTGGTGAATAAAGTGGGTTATTTATAATCCTTACTAATATTAATGCGAATGTAACTTTGTACCTACACCTTTTTTTGTTATTTGATAGTCTGGCGCTTGACTACAACTTGCCTGATGTTAGGCAATGATGTAGTTTACGATGGAACGCGCCAGCCCAGTATACAGATTCACTCGTGACCAATGATTATCGGTGAGAAGGTGGCAGTGGAATGAGCCTCCATATGGTTAGATACCTTATAGAGCAAAGAACAATAATTCCAACCCACCCTCTCTGCATGGTGTCACCAGACATCGCACCGAATTGTCTGGTGGGTGGTCACTAACCACGGCCTGGCCCACTGATTTACACCACCCGGGGTCCACGTATGAGGATTAAATAAAAGTTCACCCACGGACAAAGGTGGCTCAGCCCCCATTCGGACGGTACCTTAATTCGGAGGCGGTGCGATGTGTTCCAACGGCAACCATTTATCGCTTCAAGTTAAATAAAGTAAAATAAACGTTTGTATCGGTTGCAAGCTTGCACCGATGACGTTGAAAGCCCCAGAATGCTTTAGTCCAGTTATTTTGAGCAAAATACGTCTGGCACGGGCTGGATTCGAGTTTCCGTGTCACATCGTATTTTGTGTGCATGTAGATTAATGAAGTGTTTATACAGTGCAAATTCTGAATCATTTTGATAGGTAAACACAACAAGGTTTATTGATATGATAGCATACCTATATTATGAATGTAAATGAGTGTATATTTTTGCTGGGATCTCTTATAAAGTTTTATTACGCAGATAATCATCATTACATCATTATGCAGATGATAATGATCATCAGATTTTGGTCAGTGAGATGCTTGCTTTTCACGCCGCAGGTCGTGGGTTCGATTTCCACCCAAATCAGACATTTGTGTGATGAACATGTCTATTTGTTTTGTGTCTGGGTGTAATTATCTATATTTAAGTATGTATTTACAAAGGAAAAGTATTGTAAGTAGTATATTACTAGTTATCTGGTTTCCATATTATAAGCTCTGCTTAGTTTGGGATCAGATGGCCGTGTGTGTTAATGTCCCACTATTATTATTATCAATCTACTCAAGACTGGGTATAGGCTTTCATAAGTATGTCACAGAACATGACCCGCGATCACTGTTCCGGCTGTTCTTTGCCAATCGCCTTACAGAGATCATCATTCCATCAAGTCTGAGAGCGCTTCTCGTACAAGCACAAAATATCTATGTAGCGGTGCGCCTTATTATCGTTATAAAGAATTCTATAAACTGATGTCATCGCTTCAACCCTTTTTAGTGTCCTACTACTGGAAACTGGTATTTTTTAACTAGGTAGGTATCTTGAGAGGAGTTTGGGCCTTAATCCACAAACGCTGGCCAAGTGCGGGTTTTCTGGATGTCACGTGTCCTCGAATGATTCGTTCTTAGACATGCCGGTTTCCTCAAGATGTTTTCCTTCGCCTATAAGATTTACAGAAAGATGTGTTAGCAAGACCGGGGGTCCAACCCGCGTCCTTATATTTCAAAGGCGAGGCCAGTACCTGCGTCACCGCTGTTCTATAGCTTAAAATACCATAACTGTCATAACTTCACGTAATAATGGATTCCAACAGAGGCGCGGATAGAGGATAGCAATTTTAGGTCATTTCATGTGATGAGCTACTTTTAAGTAATAAGTAGGTACATTTAATTTTGTGTTCTTCATGAACTGGACAAAAAGGAGTGTTATTAGTTTATCTTTTTTTTTATTCTTCGATAGGCTGGCGCTTGTCTACAACTTGCCTGACGTTAAGCAATGATGTAGTCTACGATGGAACGCGCCAGCCCAGTGTACCGATTCACTCGTGATTACGAATGATTATCGGTGAGAAAGTGGCAGTGGAATGAGCCTCCTTAAAATTCTATTCCGGCCCACCCTCTCTGCATGGTGTCACCAGACATATCACCGGAACACGGCAAGGCGGCTTGGCGGTGCGGCTTTGTCTGGTGGGTGGTCACTAACCACCGCTGACGCCTACCACCAGTTGATTGTCACCTGATTTGCACCACCCGGGGACCACGTGTGGGGATTCAATTAAATTTACGCCCACGGATGAAGGTGACTCAGCCCCCAAGCTATAATACTTATTATTCTTATTCTAACTATAACTGTGGACAATGCAATAAGAGTAACTAATATAAAATGTCGTGATGCACAGTTGATGTAAAGTTACACAAGTGCTAAATAAGATCGATATCTAAAACTTTCAAGGCTCATCTTGTCCAAATGTAGTGTGTGGGAATGAAGTAAAACATTATGACCTTAACATATTTACCGTTGTTTTATGTAGTGATATGTTTGGTTTTATTGTTTGCTCGTAAACGTGAACAGGCACACCTTATTAAACCTATATGACTTTGCATTTTATTTTACAAGTATACGTGTCTTTCTTGAATAGTCGTAACTATAAAAAGTACATACTTTTTGCCCGTGGTACCAAAAATTCTTTATATATTTTTTGTGTCATTTTGTGGCTATCAACTTACATACAATGGTTAATGTTATTTGTACTAAAATTCCACGTTTATGGTGTAAGTATAAGTTTCTGGTGCGTACTTATATTGATGTTGTCATATATGTCCGGGGCCAGCTGAAAATCAGTGCTGTGCGCTAGTAGGTACAGCAATTTCTGAGCTGGATCCCGTGTTGCACGCTAAAACTTGTGATAAATATTTTATTTCCTCTCAGATTATACCTACAGTGTGTAACAAAATATGTAAATGGTTTTAAGACACGAGTCTACATAAAAATAATCAAATTTCTTTACCTACCGTGCAGTGAATGACTGGCAACTACTGACAAATACTGCCAAAAAGCTCAGTAGGTCTTTCTCTAGTCATTCCGCCTCTTTCTCACAATCGGATAAAACTATCGTAAATGAAAATTGATTTGAAGAGAGTATGAGGCACAGGAAAGGACATAGAATAGTTTAACAAAAGGTCAGCGGAATAAGATGACGTCAACAGCCTAGTAAAATACTTGCAGAACTAGTTCCAACGGTAACCTACATAGTTACAAACTCCACCGAAGCCCCTATCAAGAGAAGAGTTCATTAAGAACCGTGGTTTGCGTGTCGCACATTTCAATAAACGTTACGCGGGATCATTCGAATGAGCCCACAATAGCACAATAGAAAGATTGATCTCAAAGCGGATCTCGAACAAATAGCTTGATAGTTTGATTTAATCCGATTGGCACGTGAGATAAAATAGCGCTAAATAAAAAGCATTTGTAAATAGAAATAGCTTGCTAAATTATTTGTAAAGCATTCGCTGTCATTTTGTAGTAGGGAGATAATATGTGATATATTTGTATTATAAAAGTTATGTATTAGGTATATCTGTATTTTAATTGCTATTTAGCATGATAATTAGCATGTGTATTTCATAACTCGCACAGAGTTACTCGATAGATTGCTATAAAACTTGGTAGTAAGTCATTTAAAGATTCGTGTTTAGTTGATTTGAGCTAAAATCACAAAATAAGTTGAACAAGCTTATGCTAGAGTTACTTGTAGAAAAATGTATTAACTACAACCTTTTGTAAGGGGTTTCAAGTACATAGAAAATGAACGAAGCGCTCTGGACTAACTCTGTAATGCTCTTGTAATTAAGCGAAGATTTCATCGCTTGCTCTCAAAACTTTGACGGGAATCTGCTATTTCATTATCGTTAATCATAATATTATCTGGGTTTCTGTTGTTGCGGTTATCTAATGCTTTAAAACAAGAGTTTACTGAAGTAACAACAATACTTGTGAATAGTATGATAAAGTGTTATTTTTTTTAACGTGTAGGTATTTACGTTTCCAGACTACTTTTCTCGTCGAGGGTTAGTAAAGTCGCACTCTGCGTCTAGCACTTTGTAATGTACGTGCAGATATTCTACAACTACGCAACGAATTTTAATGCAGTTTTTTTTTACCGTCAGTTAGATATCTATTGTACGTCGATACAATATTGACTCAGATCTGTAGGCCAATTCACGTAATTAAATAAGTTCAGTTGCAGTGCAGTTGCACTTAAGTTTCGATCAAAACAGCCCTTTTCGTATTCTCGTAATTTTGACAACCGCTGTCAGATAGTACGCTCGCGTCAAGTTCGCGTCACGCGAGCGCCTTGACGTTCATGACATAAATATGACAATTACAAGAATACCATTTTACACTAAGACGTAAGCGTAATTGAAACTGCACCGCAACTTGATCGGCGCGTCAAGAAATTACGTGAATTAGCCTACAGATACACTAACACACAGATGTACACGCGTCAAATTTATATCAATTAATAATAATAATAATCAGGGATATAAACACACGGTCATCTGATCCCATACTAAGCAGAGCTTGTGTCATGGAAACTAGATAGCTAGTATACTGCTTTTATTTTGTAAAAACATACATATAATAGTTAATTATACACAGACTCAAGACAAACAGACATATTCATCACACAAATGTCTGTCTTGGGTGGGAATCGAAGCTACAATTTGCGGCGTAAAAAGCTAGTGTCGTACCCAACACGCCATGCGCCACCCCGTCCTGTCAAATTAACAACCCTCTTTTTTGTCGGTAGTGTTTAAAAATAAGATGTTATAGGTGCTCCTTAGAATACCTTATTTTATACAATTTGCAAGTAGACGGTTTCTATAGTGGTATTCATCGAATAGATACCTACTAGACACCACTTTCTTCAAATATTGTATGAAATTGTAATGATCAAAAATTGGCGGGGTATCGGTTCAAGTTCTTGTCCTTGATAGAACCAATCAAAAGTAGCTTGTGGTCGGACAATATATAGTGGTAACACGTCATGCTATGCTATGCAGCTATGCGGTGTCTATGGGTATCTGGTCGGTGGTGTTATCGAACTATAGCTAATCTAATCTTGTTTGTAAAAAGTATGCCATTATTCACCAAAAGAATTCTACCTAGGCGCCTACTAAAAGATGCTATCGTTAAAATCATATTTTTATCTTGAAGGTCGCGTCTGATTTATTTTTGATTTTGTGTATTGTTGTTGATACTAGGCGGAGTAGGTATTTTTAAATTCGCGTAGAGGTACTATTTATGTTCTTTTTTTATTAAAAAATATACACAGTTTCTTGCGGGTGTACACTAATCTGAGCAGCTTTGAAATGTATACACGCGGGTTCGATCCCCGGTCGTGCTCACACATCTTTGTGTGAATTGTTTTATTGCGGCAGCTCAATATCGGTGACGGAAAACATCGTGAGGAAACCGGCATGTCTAAAAATTAATCTTTTGAAGACGTGACATCCACCAACCCGCACTTGGACAGCAGGTGTAGATTAAGTCCTCATCATTAGTGCCTTTTCACTGCTGGACATAAGCCTCCCCTAAAGCAAGCCACAGAGCACGATCTGCGGCTTTTCTCATCCTGTTCTAGCCGGCGGCCGCCCCACTGAGATCGTCGCAGCACCTAGTCTGAAGGCTTATTAAGGCCTAAACTCTCTAAACTCGTAAGATAGTTGAGAGAAGACCAGCTGTAGGGTACTGAAACGGGTTGAAGTGAAATAATCTAAGTGAAACAACTTTAGTATACAACTATTAATAATGTCGGATCTACAAAAACGCTACTTTTCAGTACGGCCTAATAAAGATTTATACTTTTGGCCGGTGGCGTGGTCAGTTAGATACTTGCTTTTCACGCCGCAGGTTGTGGGTTCGATTCCCACCCGAGACAAACATTAGTGATGAACATTTGTGTTTGTGTCGAGTCTGGGTGTAAATATCTAATATAAGTATCACAAAAGAAAAGTATTATATGTTTAGTATATACCAGTTATCTGGTTTCCATAACACAAGCTCTGCTTAGCTTCGGACCAGATGACCGTGTGTGTTAATGTCCCAGAATATTTATTTATTATTTATTTAATGGGACGCCCCTAGAACTTCCGACTTTATTATTCTAGAAAAACTATGATAGCGATTGGTTTGACATTTGAAACTTTGCGAGGTCATAGATATTTCTTGGTATTTTAAGACCATAAGTGCAATAAAACGAAAATCTCACTATGTAGTTCCGACTTTGTTAATAGCTACAGTCGTAGTGTGGTACCTAATAGTTAAGCATTTAGTTTGACTTTGATTTAGTAATGATAGATTCTGGTAAGAAAGTGGACTTCTTTAATCATGTCGCAAATCGGTACCACTCTTTACTTCCCATAGTTTTATAGTTTCTTTACCTTGAAGTTTTGCCTAATTGCCTTCGATGATATATTATTTTTGTGATTGTTGGTTGGAAAAATATATTAGTCTCGTCTTGACTTTCTTATCCTTGGTATGAAGTAACATGAAGGCAGAGGTCAGTATCACCCACTTTTCACCGGCTATAGTATTGTCTTAGGTTTACGCGAATATCACACATGGAAATAAAATATTACTTAAGAAAATAATATCTCTTCAATACCGTAACCTATGTTTCTATGGCGACCACCACCTTCATATTGTAGGTACTTATTCGTGATGCTATTTAAAACTTTTAGCGTTACATAGTTTTAATAAACTAATGATTTTAATCAATTCCTAAGGGGAAGCCGATTGGAATCGGCTTGTATAGACTCTTCGCCACTGGTATGAAGTCTTATTTGCTCTACTCGGGATTTTTTGAACTTATATGCCTATAATGGTCCACTGCTAGTCACAGGTCTTGTCTCAACTTTATTAGAACTTGCGAATATTTATGCCTAGGCTTTTATCCACGCAGGAATAAACGCGGATTGGTAGATATCACACATCTTTGAATGTTTTATGGTTTCTTCACAATATTCACTTTCATCGATATTGAGTAATGGTAATATAAAACAATATTATTCTGTCTAAAGACAAGAAGAAACTGACTGTCTGAGATATCAACGCATAGTCCAAAGCGCTTGGTCTAGTCTAAGAGTCTCCAAATTTAGCTCATAGGTTCCTTATGACGTCTAGGGGACCACGAGGGAGAAGCCCTGTAAGAAATTTTCTTTTAAAAATGTGACTTCTCTGCACCACTGTTACTAGATCGAGGCTATCCAGGTATGCCTACGAGACCTCTTCATCCTTACTGCATTGTCCAATGTACCTAGACAAAGTACGAAAGATTGTATCAAAATCGGATCTTAAGCAATATACAGTTTTTGCAGTAATTTTCTTATCAGATTTAGTTTTTTCTTCCGAGATAAATATACAGGATGCTGTGACCAAGGACTTTGTATAATGTAACTATTTACTACATCTATTAACTATTGTTTGTTTCAAAAGATACAACAGTGAACTTGAGTGTTGGATCTTTTTGCTACATGAACTTATTTATCATAACTTACTTTATTAATAAGTATTAAATATTATACTAGGTTAATCTATTAAATAAAAATCAATGCCACTTTTCGTTGTAATTTTATAACTCAAAAACGGGCTTACCTATTCAAACCAAATGATTAGGCATTGTTCGGACTATTTAGTAGATGGTTTATGTGAGTTTGCACAAAATCGGTCGAGCGGTTCTTTATTTATCACATTTTTTGTAAATTTGTTGAGTGGGCTGAAGCTACCCGGGCGAAGCTGGGGCGGGCCGCTAGTATTTTATAAACCGAATAATGTTCTTATTTGTTAAGAGATAATACAGGAAACTGGAATTTAAATACAAGTTTCGATTGATCCAATCCACCGTTCAATAATTACACATGTAGCTAACTGGTGGCAAGCTTCAGCCTGGCGCGAAAACACATCGTCAAGGGCCGAAACACATAACCGCGTTGCGGCACCGTACCGCAACGCTGCGCGTGTTGGTAGTGCTAGTACATTTGTTTTATTCTGCTTAAAAGCAGGTGGTACTGATTTTTGCGTAGCGGCGCTCCAACGCGGTTATAATTATGATGATACCATGACCTTGAGCGTGTTGTGTTTTTTGGGCGTCAACTGACTGTCGTTACCATTTACTAGCTACTATCTTCGTCTTCACTATCTCACAACTCAACACCATTCGAATTAATTAAAAACCTTATAATTATATCTTCTAGCTGTTTTCCGTCAGTCTAAGCTGAATAGCCAATTACATAATCTTATTCCCCCATTCCCGTTCTTTCATCGGACAAGTAGAGGTGAAATGCGCCACCGATTTAAAGAGGAAATTCCAAGGTTTCCCTACATGACACTAGGGTACTGGGTAAGCGAGTTCCATCGTAGACTGAATCATTGCTTAGAAAAAGCAAGTTGTGGTCAAACGCAAACCTATTATAGGCAAAAAAAAATATATTCCTCTATCCGCATAATGTTTCCTACATAGCCGTGTAAGCATTAATAAATCTTGGCTTCCAGTCTTCCCCAATCGACCTATATATCACCCAGTTTTCAAAACCAGTTCTACTTGAACTCGTAAGGGGTGCGGCTATTGTGGCAAACTACAAAGAAATAGGTACTTACAAACATTAGCTGGAGACTATAGACTAAAGACTAAAGACGACCAAAGATTCCGAGTGAGAATTTATTTTTATAGCAATTTTATTTATCAGAAAGAGATGCAAATCATCAAACGTATTTTGTATCATAAATCGGTAGATTTTGAAATTGCAAGTGTGTCATTTACTTTAACCCTTTTTTAGGATCCCACTGCTGCGTTCGGGTCTTCTTTCAACTATTTTACGAGTTGACAGAGTTCACGGTGGCCAACTGCGGGTTGGTGGATGTCACATGTCCTCGAATGATTAGTTGTTAGACATGCCGGTTTCCCCACGATGTGTTCCTTTAGCAATGTTAAAACAATTCGCATATAGATGTGTGGGCTCGACCGGGGATCAAACCCGCGACCATATATTTCAAAGGCGAGGATACCGTTGCGCCACCGCTGCTTTTAAGGTACTCTATAGGTACTTTGGCAACTAGATATTTGTGTAAGCCCAACCAAGGCGTGAATCTAGAAAGTTTTGAAGCCAAGGAGTAGTTTACACTCCAACTAATTCTAGACTCGTGATCGACTTGAAAAATCAACTCTTGAAGTATCCCTAAAGTTTATTTTTCTTTTTTACTTTGAAGAATGCTACAGAAATGCTGTCTCTAGATTTTTAGATTATTATAATTCTTCTCTCGTAGCTATTTACTAAACTGCGAAAAAAAGGCTTACTTGTCGAATTGCACTGCAGCTTCTTCTAAACTTCCTTAACTTTAGCAACCTAGCTGTTATGTAGTCTTAAAAGATGATTAAATTGGGCTGACATGCAAATAATATCTGTATAATTTCTGCAAAAATTTCCACGTTAATAATTACGGTTTATGCGATAGGCACCTACAGCCTGACGCTGTAAGACTGACGGTAAGATAGCGGAGACTCCGTCCGAAAGGATAATAGGGTCAAAAAATTATTTTTAATAACACCCAAAGGATTCAAACCACTAATGATCTATCTCGAATTTTCATCATAATTACTGTAACTGAATAAGTACAGGTAAATATTTATTTTTAATAATAGTTACGAAACTGTCGCATTGTATCTTAAGATCCCATACAAATCCAAATTTGCCGAATATATAAAGCCATATGCTTAACAATACTCTTGGGAAGTCAGTAAGCACAAACTTGTACAAATGCGACTTAATAGTTTGTTACAATTAAATTACAAAACTAGTTCCGTTCCGGTACTAGTTATAATACGACTGTGTAATGCGTAGCTGTTTAGTTAGGTACCTAAAACATTATTGCCCTAGATCGGTTGTAGTTAATTGAATTGTTCAGATTTGGCTACAAATTTTTAGCACCTCTAGCTTTTAAATAGAAAATTGTTTGCTGTTTTATTTTTTTTATTTTATTAGGCTGGCGCTTGACTACAACTTGCCTGATGTTAAGCAATGAAGTAGGTAGTCTACGATGGATACGTCACACTTACATCTTGATAATTCTACAACTCTGCTTAAGAAGAGCTTATTCCCTACTTATTTTCTTCGGTCACGTTTCCCGCGAGATAACCAGACAAAGACAACCATAGGATGCCTTTCCGTTCCCAAGCGGTGGACTGACCAAATCATATTTGTAATGAAAGGCTTTCAAATGAGTCTAAGAAAAATGACCTCGAGCAGGTAGAGATAGTAGGACATTAGGAGGCGCTTCAAATCTGCGACCACTCAAGCAAGATATTATGGGTCAATTTCATAATACCGAAAATCGATGGTACGCTACATCGACAGTACTCCATATCGAAAGTCACTACATCGATGGTCGCTGTATCGAAAACGTTCCATTTTTTCGATACAGCGACCATCGACCAGTGACTTTCGATATTATGCACTAGACCCAGATATTATATGGTACTCAAAGATTTTAGATTCAAAGATTTATTTGCCTATGGTTACAAAAGTGTTTCAGATATTACAAATATACGTTTAACATATTTCACTACATAATGACGTGCAAATTCTATACTAAGTAGCTAGTTAAAATAGTTGTGTGTATATTCGAAAAATTCTTATAGTGAATGAGTTTTCGACTTACCACATAACCTGTACAAACCCTTTTATAAACGACTTATCGGTAGTAATACTATTACTGAACCTACTGATATTATTTACCTAGTTAGAATATTAAAACTACATCAATTATTATTCCACGGATTAAATGATCTATTAATAACTTCAACAGTTTATTTAATGTCACATGTTTTCAGGATACTGTTGTTGAAATAACTAGATTATGTCATATTGACTTTATTATTATCCTTAAACACGGTGACACGAACGTCATGATTTATATTTAATTCGTACCTTCAGACCATTATCGTAATAGCTTTTTGACGTACCCTATTATTTGTCAATCTTTTAGTAAAATTTAGTTAAAGGTCAAAACTCATATTTAACAGGTTGAGGTTACATTTAGGTAACCCCTTTAAGTTTAGTAATCCTTTTCTTTATAATTTAATTAAATATTTAACACTGTTTGCATGCTAGAAACGCTTTTCTGAAAATGTATAACAGGTCTTAATCCTTTTACAGTAAAAGTGAATACTCTCATGTAAAGAAGTCTGTATTTTATTAAATAAAACACTGAGACCTGATTCAAATGCCACCACCAAAATCCAGACGTAACGCTTTATCTATTTTGAAGTAAAGCGATTTTGAAACTGCCCTGAAGCGCTTTAAGAATAGGAAGCCGCGACGAGACGCATTCTTGGTTATTAACCGACTTCAAAATAGGCGATTGAGGGTATGAGTTTGACATGTATGTTTGTTATGTAATATTTGGCTAGCCTTGGTAAAACAATTAAGTAGGTAAACCTTGTAACTTAATTTCCTGTAATTCCATCATATTTGCAGCACATACGTTGTAAAACTTTGTCGTCAGTTTTATTTTATTAACTAGCAACTGTAAATACTACCTACTCAAGTGAACAAAGTGTTTCACACTCAACTAAGTGTTATGTTACCGTAACCTATAAAGCTGGTTATGTAACCTTGTTGAGAAGTTACCTACCTCTTCAGTGCCTGCACATTTCTCATCAGCATAATTATGAGGTACTCAGGCTTTTATTCGTCCAATCAAAATACTTTTGTAACGTTTTAATTAAATATGAAAGGTCCTGCTTTCATCGACTGTTCTTTTGACGCCTCTCTTTCATTTGGTATCGTCCTTTTCTTGCAACCTATATTGTTACCGTGCCAAGTCTTTTATTGAACCGTAAAGCCTAGCCAGTTCTGCGGGTTCGCGTTGGAAGCAAAAGTACAAGCAAGTACTTAAACGGGTAGCATGGATGGGTGGTGGAAAACCGACAAGTGGATGCTTATGGGTTTTAGGGAAGTGCATGGTTAGATACTAAGTGGGGTTAACCTTGGTGGTGCAGCTGTGCCTTCCGCCGCGTCTGCCCGGGCCGACGTTCGATTTTCACTTGGAAAATGAGCGCGGTCGTGTCTCGCCCGGGTGGGCGTGGTCTGCGAGCCGGTCAATAGCACGGTATCGCTCCTCTCGCTCGTACTCCTGTACAACCTCTAACCTCGTCTCGTTCCCTCCGGGGATGATTGAAACGTCTGATGCCGCAGGCGCCCCTCGCTCCCCTCGCCAAGGACGTTCAGTGAATCCGTCCCACTCTGCCGCGAGAGCACGTGTCCCCGTTACTATTTCATAATATAATGTGTGCCCCCTTGGTGTCGCGCGAAAATTCACAACCAATTATGAGTCAAGTGCCTGATAAATTAGGTGACAAATTTGATGTTTGAAAGGAATTCTGGAGGCGCTTATAACGATGCGCGAGGAAGTCGGCGTTCGTGGACTATTAGGTGCCCCTGTGAAGTGATATGGAGATAAGGAGTCGTGAGAGCGTCACCTCTTCGTGTTTTCCGTCCTGTGCATACTCTTGATACCACTATTGTCATTTTCCAGGTATGTGTTCGATTGTGTCAGGTTTTCGGCTGCCATACTGATGCGCGAAGTTAATGGCGGAAGGCGGTTAACCTCAATCCGGCGTTCTTATTCGTATAACGATTTGAACTCATCATGTAGGAGCACAGTCGTCGCCTGTAGTCTAGACACATTCTGGTGCGAGCCAACAGGGGCAGGAGGGAGTCTGTAAATGTGACTCAGGCATTTTGCTTTTCATCGATCGTATCTCATAGGTCATAAGGTAACGTACTATGGACTATTGTTAATACTCTGTAAGTGCACTTATCAAAATGACAAGGGATAAAAGTATTTGATATTGTTTTACGTTTTACTCGTACTATTACTCTCAACTGAAGAATAAGACAGTTTTATAGATATTGTTATACATAAAGTGGTGTTATCTGTTAGGTTTATAATAGCTAACATTGGTTTATAATTCATTTGTATGTTTCTTAGTGTTTATGTTATTACTGACCCGACTGGACATCCAATGTGTGATTTTTTTTTTGTTTTCCGTCATCTTGATCTGCTAGAGAGAAAGAGACAAAAACCGTTTTAACTGTGAAGGTTTTAATGACTTTTATAAATAAGACAGATAAAATATATTTTAAATTTCAGTAATTATATTAAAATTAAATACTTATGCTTGATGTGATTGTCTCTAAATATAAAACAGCAATTTTGTCTCGTGTGTGGCACGTCTAGTAGTTTTTTATCTGTGCTACAATGGTTGTAAAAAGTTGACCTCGTTGTAAATGGAGTTAATTAAAGTCGTTGTGGATGACAGCCTGGGTATTGAGTTGTTCCAGTGACGTCACAAGGGTGACATCAACTAGCGTAGTACGTGCGACAGCGTAGTCAGTTTAGTTACTCGAGTGCGGAAGTATCTATGTAATCATCATTGCTTTACATGTTATTAGTGTTGTTTACCCTATATACCTATTAGCTTGTGTCTTATTCAATTACATAACATTGGATTAATAGTGGAAATTAAACGGGTTTTTCTTTTGAATTTGCTGCCGGCATCTTTGTTTCCCGATGGTTATAAATTCCCTGTCTTTAAGTCACGAGTGAATCGATATTTTCTGGGTAAGCGTGTTCTATCGTACACTACATAAAAAGTATTTCAATTTATGTATATTTGCTTTGATGTTTAAGGGATGACGTAGTCACTACCTATGTGACAACCTTTTTTGGGACAAAACTCACAACCAAAATCCCTCCACTGCTACTGCTGTGGGCCAGGAACGATTGATAAAACTCCTCTCAATAAAAAAAAAATCTCTTTACGACTACATCCGTGTTAAATACCGAAAGCACTCAAAAGGAACATATTGATAATAAAAATCGGTTCCTAAATCCTATAGATATTTAGTTAGGTACTAGCAGCCAGCCCTAACTTAGCCTGGGTGGTGTAAGTACATATGATGTTAACGGTATTAAATATACTTTACGACCAATTCTCAGACCTACCGAATATACTTAGATATAAAATTTCATAAAAATTTATAAAGCCTCGGAGTTTCGGAGCAGTTTGGTTACAAACGACTCGAGAATTTAATATAAATATTAGAATGTAATATGTAGTTAGGTGTTTATCGTATATACAAAAGCTAAATGAATGCTTGGTATTTAGACTTTATTAGCAACTGTAAAAAAGTTTCCTAATTAAATACTTTATTTACAAGGAAATTAACAAGTTTGTTTTGATATCTAATTTAATACATCTTGCCTTCATTGTTCAAATATAAGATAGCACGTATATTTACACAGGAAGACAACGTTTTATATAGTTAAACATTTTCAACCGCAGCATTTACTTATTCATATCAGTAATGTCTTAATGACTAAGATGTAGGTAGATAAGTGATGTGATCTGTGTAGAATAAATTTTAATAAAAGTTGTGATTGTAACTTTGTAGTTGTCTTTGGTAGCAGCACTAGTTAAATACTAGATTTTTGAGAAATATTTTAAATTTTAAACAATCATCAAACTAGCTTACTAGTAACGTGTTTAGGAGACACGTAACTAGTGCAAATACTATTTAATTGGTGATTTCGGTCGTCTCTCGACTATCTACAAACTTGTACACACGTTGGCCAAGGTAAGGACTTTTTTTTAATATTATAGGCACGTTTAAACATGTTTTCAGCGATGCTCCGCCATATATGCCTTTCTAGGGAAAGCTTGTAATATGTCTGAAGCCTAATACTGCCGCCATAAAGAAAAAGAGCGCATCTGACATTTTTTTTTCTTAACCGAGTTCTATACATTATCAGAATCAGTATCAGACTATGTTCATAACTGAGTTATCAGACTATAACTCAAAATAATAAGTCAATTGCGCCCTTTTTTCCTTTTGATGGTAGAATACTAGCCTGACCCTAGCCCGATAGGTTATGAGAGGATCATAAAAGATTTTTGCAATTTCACAAATCTTCATAAGTCTAACTTAGAGTCACGAGTCAACATTGCATTTTTGTTTAAATGTTTCAAACTGATCTAGCAAAAAGAAAAAACTTTGTATTAAATAAATTACAAAAGCCAACAAATAGGTAATTACTAGGTTATCGTGTTTTTATCTAGACTCAAATTAATTTGCCTTGGACTACATTTTGGAACATTTTATCACTCCTTTTAATATTTGTAAGTTAATTATAATCATAATTAATTTAAATATGCCATACCTACCTATGTTAATACTATTTAATCATGGTTGTACGTGTAATATTTATTTTTAGAGATCCGTATGTTAAAAAAGTAAATGAATTATTACATAATCAGTTCGAGACTGTTGATGGGCCCGATAGCGTGTAAGAAAGTTTTTCTTAAGTCTGGATGTAATTATTTAGTGTACAGTACTAAAAATAATCTGCTTTACGGGTAGTTTTGGATCAGATAGTCATGTGTTCCCACGATATTATTATTTCGTGGAGCACATCTCATCATCATCATCACTTTGAAGTACATCTAGTTTCCACTGGCGAACAAGCACAAGAAAACCTTGCAACTTACAAGCACTGTCTATCTTAATCGTTTATGAATGAGTAGAAAAATATAGGTTCATGGTAAAACATGGTACAAGCATAAATGGTGCCGATGCCGTACAAACGCGCAGTTACATAATACATACGTTCTTACAGAGAAAACAAATCTTCTAAGGATACCTAGTTCTCTTTTACCCAGGTCCTAAGTTAATTTCGTAGTTGTAGATTTTAAAATTATAGAAGTCGAAAGCATTTAAAAAAAATTAATGCACAATAATACGGAACCCTTGTAATACAATTTTTAAATAAATAGGTACATATCGTATTGTTTGATGTCTGCAACGTGATGATAATAATATTTTTGCAGCTGTTAACTTATGAATATAAAGATAAGAAAATAAGTATTTTATTACAAGTGTTATGTTCTATATGCTGAATGAGGCAGCTCACGTATGTTGGAGATTAACTAGCCTAGCTGTTCTCAACCTTACCTTGTGACGCACTAACATACTAACACATATGTTTTTTTTAAATTCTGAAATTGGCTTTCCTTTGACTAGAACTTACCTGATGATAAGTAAACGCGCCTGTCCAATATACCGATTCACTCGTGATTACGAATGATTTTCGGTGAGGTGGCAGTAAAATGAGGCTCCATATGGCTCCCTTACATAATTGTTCGATAGTCGAAGTCTTAGAGCATTTAGTAGGCAACTTTTAGAACCAAATTGTTACTACTGCGTACGGCAGGCATGTAAAAGTTGAAGCGTCTTTACAAATGCGTCACCAAAATAAAAGCTATGATATCGGTGAAGGAAAACATCGTGAGGAAACCGGCATGTCTAAGCACTAATCAATTCAAGGAAATTGACATCCACCAACCCGCACTTGGCCAGCGTGTGTGGATGAGTCCTAAACTCTCTCAACTCATAAGATAGTAGAGAGAAGATCCGTGCCCAACAGTGGGACACTAAAAAGGGTTGAAGTGAAATAAAAGCTATACATACATAAAACATGAAAGTTTATCCATACAAACTGTTCATGTACCTCGGCAGAGGAAAGCGTGCAATACCAGTTCCGTGTCAAAATTTTCTTTTAAGTGAACCCAGGTGATTAAGTTCGAATAGGTTTTGAGTAATGTCAAATAAATTCAATAGGTAACTCCAGATGTGGAATATCGTATTTGTTAATCTAGCGACAACCTTGACAAGTGCTTGCGGTAGTACGTAGTAAGATTACCCTTGCCTTATCATCGTTCGAACGTGGTTTAACTCCTTATTGAGCTCTTAAGGGTGCAAAGATAAAATCTGCTTAGTATTCAGTCTTAATTCAGTGAGGTCGGACGTCTGGGAGTCTTTAGGTCTATTCTCTCAGCCCTTAAATAATATACCGACGCGATAATAATTTTCCAAAGAAATTTCTTTTTATAACAGTCATTCTGCTTCAGCGGTCAGGACGGTACGGTTTCGTAAAGAGGGGAATTAGGTGTTCAGGCGGTTCACTTTTTGTTTTTACTTGCCGTTTATATTTAAATTTTAGATAAACTTAACTTTTTTATTTAGCATTTAGATGAGTTAGATTAGAATGTGTTAATGTTATTATGAGCAGCGGGGACGCAGTGGTGGTGGTTTGTGTGAATTGTCTCATCGTCGCTGCTCGAAATCGGTGAAGGAAAACATCGTGAGGAAACCGGCATGTCTAAGAACTAATCATTCGAGGACATGTGACGTCCACCAACCCGCACAGTTATGTACTTAAACAAACTTAAATGATCACATGTCCTCGAATGATCAGGTTTTGGACATATCGGTTTTTTTCACGATGTTATCCTTCTCTGATATTGAGCAGCGGCGGTGTAACAATTCACACAAAGATGTGTGGGCACGACCGGGAATCTAACCCGCCACCTTATATTTCTAAGACGAGGCCCGTACAGCTGCGCCACCGCTGCTCTACATAACATTTAGTATCATTTAATTTAAGTATAAAGTTCCTTATTCCAAAATCCGTTTAACCTCAACACACGTAAACCCTGAGGCTAGTTTATTCGGAATAAAATATATATATACATACAAGCGTTTTAACCCCAAGTGACTATCTTCCATTCCTGGTATATCTCTGTTTATTCATAGAAACTAGTAGGTAATTCTTTATCGATTGTACCAATTAAAGTAGGTGCGTATAATGTCTTACTTTTGATATTTAATTAGATTTTAACCTATTATTTAATTCACTGGAGGTATATTTTATCGATCGAAAAAAATCGTTGCGTCCTAGGGCCTAAACAGATGGACGACTTTGATGCGATTTTTTAATTCAGAGATAAAGATATCGATGTAGTTCTTACTAATCTCAGGTGTTTATGAAGTTATGCCTTGATGATTATGAAGCCTGGTCAACCAGATTGAAGGTTTATGGGTAAAACGTAAATTATAATGTTGAGTTTACGAATACGGATTCCAGTTTACAGAAAAACCAATGCTGGTTTTCGCGACACTGTTAATGTTTAAGTTTCAACTGTATTTTTCTTATTTAATGAAATAAATAAATAAAAATGATATAACTAATCATAATATCCGCTGCTCAATATCGGTGAAGGAAAACATCGTGAGGAAACCGGCATGTCCAAGAACTAATCATTCAAGAACATGTGACATCCACCAACCCGCACTTGGCCAGCGTGTGTGGATTGAGGCTTAAACTCTCTCAACTCATAAGACAGTTGAGAGAAGACCCATGTCAAGCAGTGGGACACTAAAAAGGGTTAAAGTGAAGTGAAAGTGAATCATAATAATAATATTGGTTAAATTAGATTTTTAAATAGTTAATACATATTAATTTGTTAGTACATATTTTAACCGCTAATAATAATATTCCTAAAACTAACTTCCCATTAACTGCAATACGGTAAGCCTTACTAAAATGTTTGAAACTATTTTAATCTCCTGTAAACTTCAAAGTTATCCTGTAAGCTGATAATCTTGAATGAAAATATTGACTTTGATCTAAACTGTAAAATTATGTACTTGGGTAAACATGTTTAAGCCGGAAGTAGTTAAAACTAATAATATATACTCAATAACTTTATTGCTTTAGCATAAGTAAGTAGATGCTTAGGTGGTAGGTGCTTCTTATAATATACATAATCATTATGGACCCTGTCGGGTACAGCAAATTTTAGACGAGAGGAAGCTCTGATTTCACATAATAATAAAAATAGAAAATTCTAGCCTGTGGAGCTTTATCATTAATTTTTAAAATTTTATGGTGTAGGTATTTTATTTTACAATATATAACAATAGGTCAGGACCCCGATTTTCGCACTTTATACATTTATCTCGACCGCGACATAGACGCGACAGATAAAGGTAAAAACCATTCAAAGCACTACTTGCAACTAGTATTCAATAGGAATCGACATAATTTGTGTCGATTTCAATCGCCATTCGCCATTTTTTTCGACATAAAATATGTCGAGTTTAAGATAAATGTCTAAAACGCTAGAATCAGGTTCCAGATTTACGTACAAAAAATAATATTACATCTGTTTGTAACTAAAGACTGAGCGGTAATCGGAAATGTATCCGGCACATTTCTGCCACTACCACAGCAATTAGTCACTCGCATGCTAAAAGCCGTTGCGAGAAACGAACTGGCTAAGTATCTATACTAAAGTTTAAAGTCACTAAATATCTTACTATAGGTCGACCGTTTAACTCGCGTATCGCCATCTGAGGTACAAAGTCATAAAACATTAATTAAATCTCATAAAGAATTATTTAACCACAGATAAAAGTAATGTAAGACTATTCGTCACTAATATCTAGATCGCTTGAATAATCATCACTGTCTGTGCAGCTTGAGGAGTCAGAATCTTGACGATAGGCGATACGCGAGTTAAACGGTCGGCCTATACTATTATATAGGCGAGAGTTTATTTATGTAAATGTTTGGTACTCTACGCAAAAACTGCTGGAGATAACTGGATAAATTATTGCACAGAGATACGTTACAGTCTAGAATAGCACATAGGATAAAAAAAAATCCAGGGGGAAATCTTTTATATATTCCTCCCCCCTGTGAGTCTCACACACCCCCCGCCCTGCGCCCAGGCAGGGGATGTGTGAGACTCCCGAAGGGTACCCACTAAAACCCCTCCGGTTACGAGAACCATGTGACACAATTGCGATCCCATGAATGCTCCGTCACTAGGTATGAGTGGGGGAGATCTAAACTCGCCCCTAGCTCTTAAGGTACTTACTTTTTATTCTAATAACAAAGGGCAAATTTAAAAAAAAATGCCGTCTAAAATTAAAAATGCGATAATTTGTATGTCTTGATGTTTGTTACTCTATCACGCAAAAAATACTCGTAATACCACGCGAGTGAAGCCGCGAGTGGAAGGTAGTCTCAATATAAAACCACAGGCAATGCGTTATCGTCGGTAAATGCATTTGTCTTGTATTGCGGATGTCTGGTGTGTTTACTCAGGTCTATTTTACAGTTAAACGAACCGAGAACGGAGAAATAAGAATTTGAACTGAGGATTTAACTGCTATTTCATAATAGTGTTTTATTCTACATTATTTGCTGGTTTCGTTTGTAGTGTTATTTTTTTAATTTTCCTTTTAACACCGGTCAACAAACCCGATTTTATTTTATTTGAAAGCTGCTATTATAAAGATTGTATATATAGCTAAAAATATGCGTCTGGGGTGTTTAATTGTAAATTTAGACATTGTTTTAACGTTTTTTTAAGTCAATCAATTAAAATTTCTGATTCTGTCCGATTTGTTTATTACAATTAGTGTTATTGTATGTGTACCTATATAAGTTTTCTGGAACCGAGCTAAGTACGTTGAATGGCAAACATTGAAATGTAAATAACAACATAGATGCATTAGTTATCTCCTAGATCTAATTTCGAGCTTGAGACTATTATTAGTGAGTGACTATACCTACTTACTTATTGGTATAGTCACTAATAATTAATAAATAATTCAATTAACTATTAAATTATTTATTAATCATTATTTATTAATAGTTTTTTAATTAATTTTGAATTAAAAAGTATACTATTAATTGCGTATTATTAATTAAAACGTCAAATTATTTAAATAACCTTCAAAGTTTATCACAATCACCACCAACCAAGGATTGGTGCTAACTACGACTTTTGAACTTTGAGTTTCTGGGACTTCGTAATTCACATTTAGTCTTGCAGACTATGCTAATAAATGTGCTAATTTCTATCAACTTCGTGCTAATTTTTCATTCGTTTAAGGCTTCTAACATTAATTATTCATAGCTATATAATATGTATGTACGTTTACCTAACACAATTCTACAATAAACTTCCAAGTAATATTAGGGAAAATACTATTCACATACTAAAAATAATTATAAAATCTACGTTATGTACGAAAGCGTTCATAAAATTTCTAACGGATAAAAACGCTTGGAATTAAGTCGTTTTAATCACCAAACAAAATCTAATACATATAAGTACTTCATTTAAAAATAAATAATTTCTACTGAGGTTTTTGCAGTGTTTCTTTGTAGTTGCGAGTCATTCAGTGCCCGGTAGCCCCGCGTCTCAAAAAGAAAGTATTTTCATTTCATTTCAAAATATGTGTCTCAGATTTATTTATTTTATAGGTGTTAAATATAAAATATTGTTGGAATGAAGTTCTTAACTAACTTAGCAAATTATTAGGAGGATTATAGTTCGCGTATTATGAGGATAAAAGGTAGCCTATGTGCTATTCCAGACTATAGTCTAATTCTGTGCCAAATTTCATTCAAATCAATCCAGTAGTTTTTGCTTGAAAGAGCAATGCAAAATGCCGCATTTACAATATTAGTAATATTTTACTTGACACGCTTTTTGTCGGGATATTACAAATAATCGAAACTAACTAAAAAATACGGGAAATGTCATGTTCCTGGTTTTTTCCTTCCAATTAAGCCGTTTTCCTCAGGTCCACCTCAATTCACTTCTTGAAAACGTCTGTGTTCAAACAAAAATAGAATTTTCCTGTTTAATAATAACTATTCTTTCCTTGTTCCAGACCGCAACCTGCAGCATAATAGGTAGCCATAAGCCGCGGCGGAAAGACGGGTGCGACACGCACTCGTGGTAAGTTACCATTACTATTTACTTATTAAAAGTCACCAACAAGATAAACTACTAGACACTACTTAGTTGGGCCCCCGCGCTTGCCTAACTGATGGCGTACCATCATTACATATCCGGTGCGTCCCAGGTCAAGAACTTAACGAACCCATCAAAATTGGTTATATTCCCCGATACCCTGCCTTTTTATGATTCCAATTTCATACAAAATTTGAATAAAGTTACGTCTAGTAAATATCTTCTAGGTGTTGAAAAACCATATCCAGTTTCTCTACACTAATGGGTCGAAGCTCATGGCTTCAGCACATAGAACGCACCCACGTTCTGGATGCCTAAGCCATGTGCCGGCAAAACAAGTATATCAGCCTGGTGAATGTGTACCTGAGCGTTATTTCAAGGTCCTTCTTCTCGTCTCTTTTACTTCCAAGTCAAATCTCTAAGCAAATCATACTAAAGCACTTTTTTAAAAATTCAATCGTCTGTTGTATATCGAAAAAAATACTTACGAGAATGGTGAAGCTCTTGATTTTGGACTACTTACTACGGTATCCATAGTAATGGATTCGCAATACTCATAAATTTTCCCTCAATATTTTCATCATCATCATCATCATCATCATCCGCCTATTTTAGCCGACTGCTGGACATGGCCTCTTCCAAAGTACGTCACCATTGTGCACGATCCGCGGCTTCTCTCATCCAGCTGTTACTTACCTGGCTGGTAACTAAGAGCTGGATAGTAGCACCTTGCAGGCTCAATACATTACCAGATTTAATTTCGTTGCAAAACAAAAGGTTAATGCATTCTTCTGTAAATAAAGAATTCTTAAGTCTGGCTACTAGCCAAATCAGGTAGCATTTCAAACAAGGCAGAAAAGGTTTTCAACGATTACAACATAATACAAGTTTGTAGACCGTTTAAATTACATTTTTAACTAATCTTATTTACTATTTTTATTATTCTGCAATAGGCTTGCGCTTGACAACAACTTGCCTGATGTTAAGCAATGATGTAGTCTACTATGTGTTGCGCCTGTCCACTATACCGATACACTCGTGATTACGAATTATTTTAAGTGAGAAAGTGGCAGTGGAATGTGACTCTATATGGTCAGAAACTATAAAAGAGCAAAATTTATACTTACCTAAATGGTGTCACTAAACTCATCGGAACACGGCAAGGCCGCTTAGCGGTGCGGCTTTGTCTGGTGGATGGTCACTAACCCCGGCCCAAGCCTACTATAAAAACTATCCTTACTATCCTTGTAAAATATCCAGCGATTTAGATGAGCTAGTTGAGAGGTTTGCTCATGATATAACTAGGATTTATTTTTAGAAAAAACTTTAGAACACTGTTGGGTCTAGAAGTAAATCCAATAGTCTTCGGGTTGAAATCCTAATAATTCACTTTGTTTTTTGCGTTCTTTATAATAATAATATAATATACCATAATATAGTGGGATATTAACGCACACGGCCATCTGATCCCATACTAAGCAGAGCTTGTACTGTGGAAATCAGATAACTGGTAATATACTACATACAATACTTAGTAGGTAGGTTAGTAAATATATGTATACTTAATTAAAGATACACCCAGACTTAAGACAAACAGACGTGTTCATCACACAAATGTCTGAATGTGTGAGAATCGAACTCACGAACTGCGACGTGAAAGCAAGTATCTTACCGACCACGTCATCGGCCCGTCAAACTTTAGCTCGACCACCCACACCTTCTACTTATTATTCAGCTGTACTAAATAACTCATGAATGAGGTAAACCAACTTTATGAATATCGGAATATTCAGCGTTGTAACGCTTTCCGCTATCTCGATCCGATTCCTGTCACCTTTACAATACAGTGTCACAAAGTTCCGTCACACTATACAACTGCTGTGGGCGGTGACGGAACTCGATGTGTTGTGTACTGTGTTGCTTACTAGCTCCTACGTCATTCACAGTTTAACATTCCATTAGAAAATAATAGAGCAGCTGTGGCGCAGTGGTTCGACTTCGCCTTTGAAATATAAGGCCGTGGTTTTGATCCTCAGTCGCGGCCACAGATCTGCGTGAATTGTTTCATCCCCGCTAGCATGTCTAAGAACTAATCACACAGGATATGTGACATCCACCAACCCGCACTTGGCCAGCGTGTGTGGATTAAAGACTAAACTCTCGCTCAACTAGTAAGATAGTTGAGAGAAGACCTGTGCCCAGTAGTGCGACATAAAAAAGGGTTGAAGTGGTAGTAGTAAATCGATTTGTAAATGGAACAACTTCTGTAAGATAAAATTTTTGGTCTCAAAAGCTTGTCTATAAATTTTGTGATCATTAACATACTTTTCTTTACTTATATTCTATCCCCCGTATTCATAAACGTCTTATATGCTCATTATAACTAAAATAGTTTTATAATTCGTTTGTCTATGTCTGTTATCTTGAAATTTACTCTAGTAAGAAAGAGACAAAGTCCATTTTAACTAAAGTCTTATAAGATTTTTATGAATAAGGCCGTATTTTTCTATACTTGTCCTATCACTAAGACAAATTATGGCGTATTGGTCAAATCAAATTCTGATAATGTTTAGATTTTATTAAATGACAGACAATTTGAAGCAGTTTTCGGCGTGATTTAATTCTGGTTCCCAGTGCTCTTTGTGTACCATAATAGAACAATTATAGAAAAATGAATTTTATTGTAATATGCACTTTTCATGATACTTATAGGTAAAATTGTCGCCCTTTATGTATACTTTAATATATTTTTAACATTTTAAGTTGCATTACTTGAAAATTTAACTTGCTTTAACTAATTTTGAAAATTTAACTAATTAAGGGTCCTAAACCCTTAATTAGATCAAAATGAGAAAATAAACCACTTGACAAAACAGGGTAGGTTAGACTACCTCAAGGCCTCTTCTTATTTGAGAGAAACCTTTGTCCATTGTTCATGGTCAGATCTGTTCCGAGGTTCTCAAGAATCAAATTAAGCTCTACTCGGTAAACGTATAGAGCAGCGTTCATTTAGTTATCTTGCTCTTCCAATGCTTTATGTGTCTTATCTCCTAAGGTTAATCTCTACAAGGTTAGGTACACTCGATGCGCTTCGAGATCATTCATGATTGTCTTCGTGTCAATGGTTATTATTGATTTGTAACCCCAGACAAAGAGAGGAGTATCATAAGCTAGAAGCCTGTGTCTATGTACAGATTTTGTTGTATCCAAGTGCCTAAAGTATTTTTAAATTCAAAAGCAAAAGTGATAATACAATTCTTAGCTGGACGATTTCAAAAATTTTAATTAGAAGTTATGATTTCATTGGTTTGCATCGAGATATAATTATATGGTTAAGTAGGTTGAATAATTTTTTACTTAACAATATTAGGATTTCCTGAACTACGTAGAATGTGGCTAATTCCACGCTAATAGATTATGGGTACTTCAATTATTATCCTCGTATTCCTCAGCTTCCAAAACGAACATTAAGTATACGGGTATACTCCTGATAATGTTGCTTTAACCTTATTTTAGTTCACGGTTCTTAAATCTAGTAAAGATTATAAATATAATCATATATTATTATGTTTTATCATATTTTATTATTTTATATAACGAAAGCTTCCATTAAAAAATCCAAAAATTAAATCTATTGTATTCTGAGTTACCGATATCCTGAATAAACGTTTTCTTTATAACTTAAAGAATTTGCTTTTAAGCAATTTACTACAAATGTAAGGGAGGCTGTTCACTATGTTTGCGAACCTCTTCGCTCCGCGTTCCTTTATCGATACACGCTCCACCAACAACCTGAGCTGTGTCGGTGTATAGAGCAAACAAGCGAAGCGCATTCTGTACCAACAAACATGATTGCAAAGTACGAGAATCAAAATTCTATCAGTGCGTCGTGTAGATTAAAAAAAAAATTACACACTCTTTTTTTAACGATTTAATGACTAAGTACTCAGATAAATCGGATAAAAGTTAAGGAGTAGGAGTTCGTTACATTATAATCACTAAAAACTACTCTTTGTACGTGACGTCTCGGGACAATATGGCTCAAAGTATCTCTTTAAGCTTTATTATAATATTATTAAAAATACGTGTTCAATATTTTAGAGTAATCTACAACACTGACAAAAAAAATTAGTCATTTTGCTTATTAAACAGTTGCCGTCGAACGCAGAGGTTCGTAAACATAGTGAATATCCACCCTTAGAAGCTCCAAGATTGGTGTGTTCATATTGGCACCGTTCAATTAAATTTCATCACCATTAATCTTTAAGCTGACCTCACTTCACAACAGCACCATTCAACAACGAAAACCAATTACAAAAGCGATTAGTTATCCTTCAAAACATGTCCCTTAGTGTGAGATGAGAGTTTTGGTTATGAATTTTGTGAAGAAATTTAATTTTCTCTCGTATTCTTATTTAGATTGCTTTTATGATAGGGAAACTGTGTAATTGTTAGAAATGCGAATGCGCATTTTAGGATAAAAGAAATAAACAGTTTAAATTTCGGAACTTAATTAAACAGATTTCTTCTGATATTAAAAGTTTTAACTACTGTGATAATTTTTATGATAGGGTTTTAACCAACTTTTAAGAGGACTCAATTCGAATGTTAAGGTTACTTCGTCATTTGTAGACGGGTAATTTTTGAAACATAGGTTAGTAAAAATAATCACTTCTAGTTTCAAGTAGATTCTTCTATTATAATCCACCGCGATCAAAATCAAGAGCTCTACAGATTAATCCACATTATGTGGTAACTGTGTTTCATATCAAAATTAATAAAACTTGAACAGAGATAGATCTAGTTACTTCTCAGTCCATTGTTTTTGTTCGCAATCCTGATAAACGTTTTGAGGCGGGTCCATGCACTTCGGCTGATTGTTATAAACGCGCTTCCAGATTTGTGAAGACATTTGCATAACTGTGTCAAGTGCTGGCTCGTCTTTTTGTTACCACTCATTTTGTTTTGAAACTTTCTTCATATTTGCAAATAACCTCACATCTGGGAGTGCCTGAAGTAATACTACTATTTGTTATCTAACATATACCAACGTCTCCTCTGTAAGCTCAGCAAGCTTTGCAATCAATTAAACCCGTTCTGTGCACTAGAAACTAGTTATTGGAATAGCACTCGAGCTGCAGAGTATATTGTTAGTACCTGAATACGGTCTGGCTGCACGTGGCTTAGTTGCGGTGAACATTACGTATAGGTACATAAAATAGTTTTACACTGGTGGTTTTGGTTAACAGAATAAGTAGAGGCTTTGAAAACTATTTCAGTGTGATAAGTTTGCATAGCTCATTTTCTTTATTTTAAATAGTATTTCCAACAGGATTAGGTAAATTCCCCAAGAGATTTAATAAAGTTAGGATGATGTTAAAATAACAAAACGATTTTATCATTTATCTAAACTACGAGTAGTAAGTTGAACAATTAGGTACCAGAATTAGTTCAGTGACGTGACAAATTTAACTTTATTTTGTATTTGAAAGATTACTTGTCAAAATTATCGACAAATAGTGCCGGCAGACTGGTGATATACCCGTAAATAAATTCTGGTAGTCGGTTAGGCTACAGTCGTGGTCATGCCCGGCGGAGCGGGGCTTCAAACTGCATATTGCATGCATGCAGCATCATTAATTTTATTCTTTGTTTTAGTCATTTTTGTAATTTTAAATCCAATTGCTTAACTTTGAAAAAAAAAAGCACGAGTTATTTAGGGAAGTGATAAAATCGGGTCTTAGTTTTATTTTTTCTTTAAAATCCACCGTGACTTGATCAACCTAAAGGAATTGACTAAATCTCTATTTTCATCATACCCCTGCGACATTTACGTACCTATAGTAATTTAACTGATAGTGAAAAGACTAGGTATGTATAAATTAAATCCACTTCTTTCGATTCGTAAGGCATTCATCACTAAACGGAATTGCTTGTTTCATCAAAAATAATCTTGTCTCCAAATTTTCTTTAACACTTTTTGGAGAAAAAAAGCCATTGGTATCGTGACGTCACGGTCTGATGGTCTTCTGTAGTTACAAGATGTAACTAAGTTCTTTGAACCCATTTTTGTGATGTTAAAGCCCGCCCTCTTAGTTCAACATCTTTCGGTTGTTATTTTTCAATTTAGTTGTTTAAGAAACTCCCATCAAGTTGACAATGCCCTTTGTATTGAGAAGCCTTTGTAAGTGCTGATTCGGCCCTTAAATTGAGGAAGTGTTTTGGGTAACTGCTGTTTAATGTGTCTTTAAGTTTACTGTGTATTCAAAGTCAAATAAATGAGCTGAAAAGACAAAAAATAACATCCATAAAAACTGACAGATAATGTGACGGTATGAAACATGGGTTCTATAAGCCACTTCATTTACATGGGCATTGGATTAATTAAAACCCGACGTTTGTCGAACGAGGGTTAATTAAAACCCAGCTTACTTCCAAAGTTGGAGGTTTTCATATTGTCGGAGATCGAAATTTTAATGGGATCAAGATTTTCTACTACTTACTTTAAAGACTTCTCATCTTTTTGTTTTTACTTCTATTACGGAAAATGTTTATGCAAAATCGAGTATGCTCGTGGAATTCTCAGTTCTGCTAATAAATATTTTGAGAAATTATTAATTCCATCATACAATTTAAGCACTTTGTTTAACTAAACAGATTTAAAGTAATCGTGATAATGCATGTTATTTAATCTAATAAATAGCTCAATTATATACCCCAATACACTAATTGATTGATTGATGCAATGTATCAAAACAAGTGAGTTGAATGATGAGCAAACAATTAATATCAATCACTGTAACCATTGATAATATCAAATTAAGCCATTTATCTTCTTCCTCCGCAACTTAATGAAACGGTCTAACTGAAAGATTTCTTGCTTTCACAAAAATATACTTGTTATAACATACCCTACTCTATATAGTGAAACATTCTGAAATTCTAATAAATTCCTTTCTTCAGTATTTAAACTTCACTTGTGCCGTCGATCAACAAAAAAAAAAACGTTTTCATTTGTTACGGATTAACACATCGGGATATATTTATAACTAAATGCCAAGGACGCTTTCTCTCCAAGGTTGTTGTGTTTGAAAATGTTTAACAGAATCTTAGTTCATATCAAAGTTTGAATACATGCAAGTTAACGTTTCCATTTTGTAGAATTAACGCTGTCGAAGTTCAGTTCACAAGCGAAGTAATGTAATCAAAAACTTAGTGCTGGTCAAGCTAGAACGGCCAAGTCCTGATTAGTTCGGTTCACTTTAACTGAAGACGCACGTGCTTCGAATGCTTCACCAAACAACGGCACACTTGGTGGCCTACCGTTAGATACCGATGGAACGGAACATACAGAAGCAAAAATTCCGTCCGTGTATAAAAAAATGAACCTTTCTTGCTTCTATTTAATTTACTGGTAAAACATTGAAAATTCTTTATTTGAGCCATAGACGATATGTGGTCTACCTACCTAGGCACTCGCAGATAAATTTAAGTTATCTTTAAAATGGGGAATACCTTTATCGAATATACCAGATCAGAACCAAAGATAATAATCGCTCTCATTTTTTCATACATGTATTAATGGATAGGTACTGTACTGATACCCTTTGTCAAAAGATATTTAAAACACAATTTGCTCAAAGAAATTTGTCATTGTTTACATTTACTCTCACATACATCGTCATGACTTGAACCCCCATCCTGTAATTCGTGTAGGCCCATGTATTTGTCACGATGCTTTAAAAGATCTCTAGCATTCTGTCAATTTCCTAAACGAGGCAGCATTCCGACATGCCAGCGAAAATAGACTTAAAACGCTTGCTTACTTAACCGCCAACATTCCCGACTTACTCCTACATATTTTACCCTATTCAGGTGTCAACTTCAACGTGGTCGACAGTTCTAAATATATTTTGTGGTTTTCCTCTCACGTTTACCTAGATACTGTACAGCTTTATACTGTACCATCAATTGAATATGATGCTATGAATAAAGATAAATCACTGTTAAACAAATTGGATTTCGGTGTATTCTCAGCTTCTTTTATGTTTGCGAGTACGTGTAAATCTTCAGTATTTTCAGTGAAAATTGCCTCTTAATCTCTGTAGACCTTTTTACGTGCTCCAATGTTTCTCCTTCAAATTTCGCGCAACGAATTTCATTATCTTTTATAAAAGTCTTCATCCTTGATTGCGCCTAGTTCGTTATAGACTTGTACATATCATTCTTCATCATTCGTCGCCAACAGAAAGTTTCTAACAAGTTCTCACATTTTTATTTCCTAAACTCATTAAGCAGTCGCCTTTTCGGTAACTTTGATACCTTTGAAAACTTTATATTCCGTGTCTATTCCGTTTACTTCCCGGATGTGACGTCACTGATCCACGCCGATAAAAGGCAGGCGTAAGCCTTTTAAAGGTTTATAGTCACTTAATTATTCCCGCTCGAGTATAAGCGTGCTACACAGAATTTTGCTGTGTAAATGATGGCTTTGTTCGATAGCTACAATGTATTAGAACATTAACCAGTGTGTGATTTCAGTGAACGCTAAATGGGTTGGCTTTATAATCCTATTTTATGTCTGTATTTTATAGTACAATACCTCTAGAAAACAGTCAGACGGGGCAATAAATGTGTCCAATCTACGAAATAAAGTACAAAGACGACGGGCAATATAAATCTTGTACTTAAATATTTCCAGCAAAAGAGGAAAAGTGATGCATCAAGCACAAACCAAAGGGAATAAAAATTGGACTAAAAATAAAGAAACTTTCAGAATAAAAAGTTAAAAAGAATAGCCTTCTCACAATTGCTCGAGTTTTCTTTGTTTTTTACAAGTTCACTGGAAATTGCAGATTCCTACGGCCGTTAGTAGTTATTCGTTTAAATTAAATGCAACGTTTCTACTATTCTGCATTCGTTTTCATTGGAGATTGTAAAAGCAAAATCCTACTATTTCTATGCTATAATTCGCTTATTATATTAAATAAAATAAATGGGTTCTTTATTACTTTATGGCTGCTTAAATCTGCTTACTACATTGACTAGCCCTGTAACTAAAATGTTGCGAAATTCCAGGTGTGGTTGTGATAACCACCCGAAGCACGCGATGCGACCGTACATCACTATTGCACACCAGTAGGTATACTTGTATAAAACGTTTAAGTGTTACTTCTTTGTTATTAGAATTCAAAAGCTCAGATTCTTTACGAAAACCATTTGCGCTCGAGTGATTTGTGGTTTTCTAATTTTCTTTATTGCTTTACAGTTAACACTTGGATTGTTCTTGTTTAGTAGATTTAACTTCAGTCCTTTTGATGTTCTGAATGCTGTTTCTGAATGCGATGTCTGTCAATTTGTTAGTTGTTGAAATGAGCGGTCGATGATGTTCCAAATTGGCCGCTACACCCAGGTGATGAAATGTGATTTGAACATTTTACCCGATTAAACTAGTTTAGAATATTTTTTACTGTGTTTAAATGCAAAAATTATGATCTCATAAAATATCTATGAACAAAATTCATACATCCAAAAAGCAAATATTTTTAGGAGTTTTAACATTTTTAATGTCATTTGTGTGCAACTTTTATGATATTCTATTATTGGACTTTATTCCTAGTAACGATCGATATGACGTCGAATCATCTTTCCTTGGTTTCCTTGTTATTTATTTGGTAGGTAACCGTTGTATCAGATTAATTGATTATTACATACAGATTTTGCGCTTTCGTGAGTTTAATTTTTCTCTAACTTAAAAATTTTTTTCGTATAAAAATGTTACTTGTCGAGGTGATTGCAACAGTAAAGAAGCGACAAAATTAACTGTCACACAATATCACGCGTACACACAAGACGTACAAAGATTTATTGCACACACACTTATCGCGTTTGGCATCCCCTTACAGAATATAATTACATTCGCGAACTTCAGTACTAGTACCTAATATATCACACGTAGGCCTAACCATTAATCATTAATCATACCGGTATGTACGTGGTTGGGATCGATTAATTCAACTCACTGTAGCCGATTAGGGGCACTTTCAATCAAGATTGTTTGCCCGGTTGTGCCAAGTTTGCTTAGAAACGAGATGATGACCCACTTAGACGGATTGGTGTAAGTATAGTCTTTCGGACTAAAGTCGACATTTTTTCCTTGTTTTCTGATATTGTTATCTGATTTTCAAGTTAATTAAGTAGAGCTTCTTCGATTCATCCTTTGTTATCTTTAAGGGTCTTTTTAAATTTAATAGTCTTTAACCAGAAAAACGTTTTGGTCATTCTACGAACCTCGATTAACAAATCATTTCCAACCCCTTATAATATCTCGTCGGCAAAACTAATCCCGGGTAATTTATAGGCCAATAAAAACTCAATAAAGATGGTGAACAAGCCAAGGAATCTTGGGTGAGTTGTAGACGTGGAGCTTGGTGGTGTCGACCTAATTGTTGGCCGTTGAACGACACTCAACCCGAATGCTGTTGGCAACATCACTAGGGGGCTCTCCCCCTATTGTATAGGGTTAACTGTGTACCACTTGAAATATGATTGTCCAATGCCACTACTCATAAATTTATTGCATACTTATAAACTGAAGCATTTATACAAATGTTTTTATTGATGATGTCATAGTTGTTAATTTGCAGTTCAACCACTATGCTGTTATTAAAAGTGCAGTGTCGGTTTAATTGTTAACCAGCTGATTCTAAATGCTCGTTTCTAAGTAGCAACTATCTTTTAATGTTAGTTATGTGCCAAGTAGTTATCTGTGTCACGGTTATGCATAAAGCATTGTCCGAAAGGTTATTTACCTCCTTCATATTCCTTAACTATTAGAGGTTTAAACAAATACAATTTGCAATCAAATGTCAGAATTAAGTCGCGCAGAGTTCCGCTGAAAAACGTCGTGTTTTCGACAGATGCCGTCCATTGTGTACGGCCTCTTTTGGATAGTGTGCGGTGAATCCGTGGGATTCAGCATTTTACGTTACTTACTTATAAATTAATGTATACCACCAATCCTACAGTACACGTAAACGATTACCTAGCGGTCATCGCGTGTAATCCTGTGCTCCTTTTAAATTTTAATATTCTTTTTAAATATCTTTATGTAGGTCATAGAAATAAACCCAAATTTTCTTATTCTACTCAATTCAACTGTATCATACATATAACAAGCTCCTAACCGATACCCTTTACAGATAGTTATGTAATTTAATCGATTAAAGTTTCAGCTCTTAGCTAAAGATATTCCGTGTATGTCTAAACATAACTCGAATCTTTAAAATTCAATAATTTGGTAGTTGACATTATGATATAATTCTTTAAAACATCGACAACGGCAAAGCACCATAATGGAGAATATCTTTATATCCGCGACAGGTAGGCACCTCCTGTCAGTAATTATATGGGACGGTAGCATCGCCCCTACAAGTAGGTGTGAAGAGCCCACCTAACTTTGTTAATTATGCACCATTCAACACTCAAGTGCACCCAACGGGAAGTTTTATAGACCCATAAATAGCGCCTACATCCAGCTATATAGACAGTACGCAAAATATTTCACTGATTCTTTCCCAATAAAACATCTTAGTCTCTTTTCTCGGAAATCGTGTCGTAATTTGTCGCGTCAGAAGTATTTTCAGTATTTTGGTGACCAGATTCCAAAATGCTTCAGCTTAGTCATTACATCGTAAACTTTGGACAATATTGTGTGCACACAATTTTATGAATTTCCATCATAAAATATACGCACATCACTTCCATAATTCTTGCAATGTGCTATCATTCATCATAATATTAACTTTACTGTCATTTCTTTTTCTTCTTTAGATTTTTTACCTTGTTTTGTGTTGTAGGTAGGCAATGTTTAAATAAAGTCTATTTATCTGTTGCGATTTCTCCTTGCGCAACCTTGAATTTTACACCATGGCTGCATATGCTTCCGCCTGATAATGGGTTAGGTTTTAATCAGAATGATTGATTGATTGATGTTTTTGTTAATTGTTCCAGAGCTAGAGGGTTGCGGGGCGTGGTGCGGGCGGCGGCCGCGAGCCCGGCACCATGGCTACGGTGGAGGGGCGGCCGGCGCAATATGGCGTCACCCTGCGGCAGCTGCGCGAGCTGATGGAATCGCGCGGCGCCGAGGGTATGGCCAAGATCAACGCGCTCGGTGGTCCGCAAGACATTTGCAAAAAACTATACACATCGCCCACAGATGGTCAGTACCTACCTAGATTTTACTCTTCCATTTCCTTTCAGCAATTACCCCTTGACAGGTATATGATGTTAGCTGGCGGGAAGCACAAAGGTTACTGAACTTTAAAAGGACTGTCCTTCATAGTCAAAGTCTCAGAAATCCTGTGTCATTTTATTCGCTAGGTAATTTACACTCGAAAACCCAGTATTTTACGTTATCAATGAAGCTGGATTTATCTAGACTTCTAGACGATCCTTTACGACTTTTCGTATTATCGTAGCCTTAGAAAATATATGAATCTCATCTTTATGAAAAGTTCCAAGCTTAGATTATTTAACCTTATTTAACCTTGAATATTTAATATTTTATTTCGATCAATACTGTCTGTCGTTATTATAAGCTTATGAGAATTATGTGATTTGATAATATTAGTACAGGCTAGAAAGTATTATCATCAGACACGACGAGACTAATATTTACATTACTCAAAATAGGACTAGCCGCACCTACATTACTTACATTTTTGATATTAAGTAATCGAAAACCGTATTTATCCAGCACGACCTTCGCCTGACGCCATTGTTGCTACATTATTGTCGCAACGTCCATCATGTCACCTTTGTTCTCTGACTTGTTATGATGGCTGTCTAAATTCGTCTTTATTTACCTCATTCTCTTCATATTTATTCACATTATGTTACTTGGTGATACTAACAGCTCGACCCGGGTTCTCAGGAGTCCTCTTCGTCCTATCTTTATTGTTTTAATACTTACGAAATTCCCGCAAAGTCATTTGATGAATAAGTATGATCAGATCTTTAAAAAAAAACAGAAGAAGATGTCAGATCGTTAAATTTCCCGTGCAGGTAGGGTGACTAGTGGCTCTTATCCTCGATATAATCCAGATAAGAGTATCCCTAATAGCCTTGTCGCTTACCACGACATTGTTAATAACTTATTTAAACAGGTCTTTAGATGTTATATCGTTTACTTCACTTCCTTCCCAACCGTTATTGCATTAACCATTCATGTAATGTCCATGTCCTTAATGGACACAGTGTCATTATTATAACAATGGTCCACCATTTTGGTTTTACGTATAATGTGATCTTACATAAACTTTATTTTCTTATTTTAGATATTCAACAAATTCATCTATATATCACTATTGTGTTTTATTATGAAAAATAATATGTACCCTAAGGTTTGTGACCTTCACTTCACTTCAAACCTTTTTAGTGTCTCACTACTGGGTACGGATCTTCCCCCTAACTATCTTACGAGTTAAGAGAATTTAGGCCTTTGGTGGATGTCACATATCCACAAATGATTAGTTCTTAGACATGCCGGTTTCCTCGCGTTGATTTTCTTCACCGATATGGAGCAGCAGTGATATAACAATTCACACAAAGATGTGTGGGCACGACCAGGAATCGAATCCGCGACCTTATATTTCTAAGGCGACGCCCGTACCACTGCACCACCACCGCTTTGCGACCTTAGGTACATATTATTTTTCATTTTGTTTTGTTTAATAGTTTAGTATACCTATAAAAAGCGTTCAAAGTCATGCATCGTATAGTCTTCCAATGGTTTTACGAGTGGCGGTTTCGTATAGAATATTTATAACTGCTTTTAAATCTGAAAGGGTTTTAAGTTTTTAACGCTTCTCGATCTCCCGCCCTGTTTACTGTTGCTACGCCCCGAGTGTTGCTTTAAAAGTGTTTATTTATGGAATGGACTACTACCTCTATTTATGTTTCTAAAATATGTTAAAAATTAAAAGTGTTGCTTTAGACGCACAAGTTATCCCTATTGTAATCAGAAACACAAACCCACCTGACCATTGCAGTGTCCAGCCTCGGCATAGACTCCAATGATATTGACACTATCAGCAAACTCTAATCGACATTGTTCAGAAAATGTCCCGATAACAGACGAGCCCATTTCTCCACTCAACTTGCAAATCGATGCTGCGATTTGGTGCTATGCCAAGTTAAATGTTTTCTTTGAAAAAGTATACCTACTAATATTCAATGTCAAAGTTGAAAGGCCTAAGTTGGTGTGGACGAAACCTTCATTAACCCTGAGTCCCTGAGTCAGACGACAAGCTTAAACGTCCCCTCGAGTTTGAAAGGTCAGGACGAGAGAAGGGACACATTAAATGTCGACAAATAGGTAAAGGTGCTGAATTCTAAAATAAGAGCTAAGAGATACACAAACAAACAGAGTTGCAATCTAATCTCCTGTCGACATTTCTTATATCTTTCTAGTTAGTAGTAACTACGTATTAAAAAACTAACGTCCGCCCGCGTGGATGTAGATTCTCATAAAAACTCATTGTCATACAACGGGGATTAGCGAGTTCTTAAAATTACATCATGCCATAATATCTAAAGTCTACTTAACTTTTATGAAACATACGTATCTAGTATAGACTAGCATTTTTATCGAACTGGTTTTAATGTCATCCCCTGATAAAAGAAACCCTTAATTAACTGGATCGAGTTACCAAATAGGTATATTGAATGCGAAGATAACGGTTTCTTTGCAGTCTTGTCGTTTGACATTAGAGATTTCGTTTTTAACAGAAACGAGGTACGAATCAATAACGTTGAGAAAGCCATGAGTCAGCCAAATGCTGTTAATCAAAACACAAATAACACTAATTGGGATGCCGACAGCGTTAAACCGTTTCAAAGCTATGTTAAAAGTGTTAAAATTGACCGAGCACTGCCAAAGTAAACAGTTAAAATTAAAGTTTTCGTAGTAAAAACGGTTGGAGACAATTCCGCAATATCCCCTGGAGTGCGATAAAATATGATGTAACTGGAACTCCCGGGGCTGGGACTATCCAATAATATATGTACACATTTGAATTTACATTACGAGTTCTATTTGATCTCATACAAATAAAACTACAACATTGTACGTAATGATGAATGATTCTTAGTAGACCTTATTAAAAGAATAGACATTAATGTGTGACTACATAATATTATCTTCAAAAGGACGTAAGAATTTGAGTCACAAAATATTTATAAATACTATCCAAAGCATTTACCCTCATATTAACATTGTGTTAACGAAGTATAAAAATAGTTCTATGGTAAATATGTATGGCGGAATGTGTCATGTCTTATTAATGCATCTCGTAATCTTGTTAGTCACATTTTGCTCATCAAAAAGTAATTAGCGGTGACTAGAATACGCTATGACTAAACCGTGGCGCTTCGTACGTTTAGCAGGAGTTCTCGCACAATGTTAAAAGGTTAATAGCACTGATATCGAAATCTTCGAATGCTTTGTGTGCTTCAAACCTACTTATAAAAGTCATAAAATTTTGAATAGAATAAAGTGTGTTGACTTGAATTTGATTGTTAAGGTTAAGATTCCATGCTTAGGGCATTATCATTATAAATATTATTTTACTTTCTTTTTTCATTTAGAATAAGGCTTGTTGTATTGATATCTATTTATCCTTTTTAATTACATAATACTTATGTAGGTGCCGTCTAAAAGTTTAGTCACGTGAAAGGTCAAATCTGAAATGCCAATCCTCTCAACATCATCAACTGTCATGGCGTCGCTAATTAATAAACGTCCGCACTCGGCTTTACCGGAATTTAGTGGAAACTTTATGGCCCCATGTCCTATTCCGCCGGTAATGAGGTCGTGCATTACTGGATACTGCCTTAGGCTTGGAGTAAATGTACGTCCGTTGGCCCCAACTAGTTCTAGTCTTCTCGAGGATTTTCTTTTATGGTTCATCGAGTTTGACTAAACTTTTTACATTGGAATAATAACGGCGATGATGGGTAACTTTGCTTCATTATTTTTCCATTATTCAGTAACTAATTATGTTACTCTTAATTAGGATTTCATTCTATAGACTCTTAGTTTTATGACTATGTATTGGTTATAATGTATTGTAATGTATTGTGTTTCTTTGTTTTTTATTTAATTTTGTGTGTCCTGTCGTTGACAAATAAATGTTTTTCTTTCATTCTTTCTAAATGATTAGTCTCATCTATTTACTTTTCTTGGATTATTATTTTTGTATAATTTTGCAGTGTTATGACTGTTATGAGCTTCTACCTAGGGTTCGACGACATGTGATCGATACTTGGCAGCCCCTATTGAACCTCGATGCCGTATTGTTTAAAATATTCAACAAAATGCTGAAAGTAATGTCTGTGAGCAGATTTCATAGCATTTTGAATTAATAAAATGGTTTTTGATCCAACAATCCGTGTTACACAACGTTGCCCCATTATTAAATTTGACTGACCGAAGAAGAGCCAAATGGAGCACTTTAGTTCTAGATTTTATTAGGTGTGGTTTTATTTTAATAGTCAAAGCTGCCACTAGAAGCTTCATGTTTGGAAATACTTATTAGTTCACAGTCTATTGTTCAGTTGTAGTAAATTAGCAAGTCTCCTATCTAAAAATATCTTCGCAATGTGATTTAGTATTGTAACGGTGGTGTACAAATTACGAAATTGGCGTTCTATCAAAAATTTTAAATACAACAACTCAAGATTTTCAACAAAAAGTATAATAAAGGCATAATTTCTTAGTTGCAAATTACAACAATATCCGCAGTCCACACATTTACTATTACATAATACGAATAGCAACAAATATAATATTTTATCGTGAAACATATGATTGTCAAAATTCCCAAGGTGCCCACTTATAGTCCCGTTACACTGAGGACATAAATAATACATTTTAACGGTTTATCTGATACATTTCTATCGAAAGATGTCACGAATTTAGTCGATCTTTTACCGGTAAAACTATTAATACATATAACGATTATTTAATAATTGGTTTCGTTGGTCAATTCATTAACTTTTGTGTAAATAGCCAAGCATTTCATTGAATCGTCATTAATGTTATAAATAATTTACCAAAATCGACCCCTCTCTAAACCGCCATAGACGGTAAACTGTAATTAGTTAATTCATCAATTAAAATAACATGATTAATGTGCTGCTTTCTGATTTTACCCTACTCTCTCTATAATTAGACATTTTGTTTGTATGCCATATTTATGAACGGTATTGTAACTTTTGAAACATTTTCTGAAACAAGTTTCAAAACCAGACACCCGACAATTTCGTTACAAAAGAACACCCGGGAATTTCCGTTTTCATACGTTACACAACATGATAATACAAAAATTTACATTCACTCTTATGCCCGAATTTACCTTTGAAACAAAAGGTTTTATTATAATACCCGACAGAACTGAGCTACGGAACCACAACCTCTTTAAACCGAGTTATACCAAGAAATTCAGTGAGGTTTGCTCCCAAGCCATTTTGAGTCTTATCTTTTTGAATGTAGCGAAGGTTTTCGCTTTTGCGGAACGTAATTTCTCGGTTCTGATGGATTGCCCCCTGTCAACTGTAGAGGCAACAAATGCTAGCGAAAAATGATCCTCATTTCTGGCCACGGAATAAACGTCTTTATAGCGACTGAAACGGATGATTACTCATCTTGTTTGTAGAGTTTAGTTAGACTAATTTCAACTATTTGTTTAATTATGATAATATTCAATTATTTTTATTTTAGATTACTTTATTATGTCACAGCGGTTTTCAAAGTTTAGGTTCTTGGCTTTTAGTTGAGCTCTTAATTATTTAATTAACGAATTTGTCGAAACGAATTTGTCGTGTGTGGTTGTTTAGTCTTCATTTACCTTAAATGGACTTGTTTCTTAGTTTCAAATTCACCAGTTCTGGAAAAGTTTAGGATTATGACCACTGATCAGTCATTTATTAGTTAGCGAAACAATTTGTATACTAACCTACTATTATTACTACTATTACTTGTATACTACTAACGAAGCGTCACATAGCGTTCCAAAAGATTTCCTATAGTAAGTTTGGCTAACTGTTGGTAGGAAATGTTACTATTACTAAAAATAGTCTAAATGATATAGCAAATATTCTACTTAGTGTAGAACTATAGCTGCAAAATAATGTAAGTCCCTTTAAAGATAAATATGTGTATTTATTTAAATTTAAATGTAAAATTATTCATTTTGAATTTTTCGCAAAGGCGACCGAGTCTAATGAACTAATAAATCCTGATTGTGTACAATTAGAATAAGATTAAGTGTAAGCAGATTAGTATCTGTAAAAAATCAATCAAACAATGATATATAAACCGGGTATTATGATGATACCAGCCGTTGATCTCTCGAAGTTAGATGTTAACTAGAAGTAAAATATTATAATGCTTAAGCCGTTTGCGGTTATACCAGCCTTCAGTCTAACTAGTCGATACGTGTAAGTAAACAACTAAATAATTCATGATTACATCTAAACCTCCTACATTTAGCTTACGTCCCACAAACCGTCCCATGCAAATAAATTACATAGAAACGTGAAACCCATTATACTACCGTGACCTTTAATTTAATTATAAGATCTTTGCTTGTATTAAGTTTGCGTTAAATTAATACTTTGTGTTTAAATAGGTACACCATGGTTCTCAAAAATGCTTTAAAATGATATTTTTTTGTTTAAAACTATTTGCGATCTAGATGATTTGAATTTGTTCAGGCGTTTAAATGTCACTAGCTCGTGTCATTCGATAAGACATTTTAGAACACTCAACTTGATTATTTTGGGGGTTGTTTATATAATTTTACGTTTAACGTGTTTATTATCGATTGGCGTAGCTAGTATAGGCCGACCGTTTAACTCGCGTATCGTCTATCGCCAAGATTCTGACTTCTCAAGCTGCACAGACAGTGATGATGATTCAAGCGATATGGATATTAGTGACGAATAGTCTTACATTACTTTTATCTGTGGTTAGATAGTTCTCTAAGAGATTTAATTAATGTTTTATGAATTTATACTTTAGATGGGGATACGCGAGTTAAACGGTCGGCCTCTAGAAAATAATATCTATGTCCAATGTGTGTCGATATAATAAAACAGCAATGCCCAATATTTGTATCTCTATCCTAATAAATTAATGCATGCCGTCATGTTTCGAATTATGCAAACCTTGTACTACAATTGAAATAAGCGTCGGAATTGTTGAATGAAATTTAATCTCTACATTATGTACGTATGAATTCAATGTCAGAATAGTGCATCGTTGTAATCTAATATTTGTATATACATGCATCCCTTTTAAAGCAACAGTAAATATGTTTTACAATGAACTTTGGTAGAGACCGCGACATAATAAGGCCGAACAAGTTTTCGTAAATTTTTAATAAAAACTAAACAAAATAACAACAATTTAGGAAAGTGATATAAAAAATACATGGCAAGAAATCTCAAACATCTAGATTCATGAGTAATAGTACATTAGGCTGCAACAAGGGAACATGTTGCACCCGAAGCAAAGGGAAGACGGTCGCTAGTACTACTAGATATAAACAAATCGGCAAGCCTCCTATAACAAGGTAACTCAAATTGAATTAGCCCTAATCGTGGATTGATGTCGGGCTATTGCAGTGTTGCATTCACTTTATAGTAAAACGGTTGAAAGTATGAAGTGGTAATAATTTTGAAATGTATAAAAATGAAAAAATGTATAAATGAATATTGACGTTTGTTGACTTTCCAAGTATAAACATCTTAATAGATTAATAGATCTTGATAGATTAGATTAAGAAAGATTTTTGCAGCCAGATAGTTTGCCTGGATTGAATACAATCATTTTGTAGTAGTCATGGATTCTTAAGGTGCATCTGGAAGCTTGTCTTTAGTAAATAGATGTAGTTTGATGGCACCTCTAAACGGAACTCACTTAGACATAATGAACCTAATAAATAAACCACATATTGAATACTAAACTGACGAACACTAACGTGACATGAAATATTCAATTCGAATATTCATCATGTAGGACGTGTTACCAATCAAATGTGCATTCGATCGAAGCCCAGTAGGGATGGGGGCGATGACGTCAGCGATGCTCTCAACCCTCATACCTGTCGCTGACAGCTCACACAATGATGCTGAACCATCTTTCTAGATATTAGTTCTACACGTTATGACACAGAGTGGTTTTGAATAGGTATGCATACTTAAATGGACAGGTTTCTATAACAAGTATGTATCTGGCTATATTATTCAAATGAAAATAATATATCTCTATGCTCTGGCAATTCTGGTATGGCTAATCTTGTAGGTAGTGAGCTAGCCAATTTTCAAATGTTTTAGTTTAAACCCCTTAAGCCTCGAGAAATATTCTTACAACTCTAAACAAAATAGTTTCGTATTTAAAATTTACATCTTGAGAATGGTATTAGTTAAAGGGCATTGATTCTTTAGTAGTATTATTTTCATCGATGAAATCTATTACAGTAGACATTACTCACAGATATTCATCCCGTCACGGTCACCGAACTTTGAACCTCAGATTATACCGAAAGCTTTTCTATTTAGATCGTCCTAACGTAGCACAAAGGTTAGACAACATTTCAATCACTCTGTTTTATACATGTTGTATGTATAGGTTTTTTTTTTTTCACTATAAATCTTGGGTTTCGATACTCGGTTTTAGTACCATCGCCATATTGGTACGTATACAGTAGTTATCAATACCAGAATCATTAATTATATCCAAGGACAACCTTTTATTAGCTCCTCGAGGGATTTTAACATTTTTGTTTTTTTTTTACCTTGTGTGATGGTGATGACGGTATCGTTTGGGGAAAAGATTAAAATACGACTGTAATCCATGTTAGTTAAAACGATTAATGTACAAAGATATTCCTTTTACTAATTTTTCGTTTCGATTCGTGCGAGTTTTTAAAAATCGGTACAAAAATTAATGTTTGAGGCAACAGAGGCAACTTTCATGAAATGAACAATAGTTAAGTAGTTTATTAAAATTAGTATTATGCTTATTTATTATGTCTGTATATCGTCTATCAACAAGATCGTAAAATTCATTGTTATTTATTTTCGTATATTGCTTAGTACATAGGTTATAATACCACTGAATGATTGAAGTGAATTGTCACTTAATGAATATTACATTACCCGCAGTGGTTATTGCACTTTGCGATCGCGTGCTCACTAAATATTTACGTTAACAGAAAGCCAACTAATTTCTGTAACAACTCTTGAAAGCAATACAATTGTATAATACAGATGTCTTACAAAAACTTCACTAATTCTCGCTAATATGCATTTTAACTGTTCAATTCACACCTTTAAGTTGTAACTATGTTTTATGGTGATAACTAAATTAGAAGTTTTCGTTTTGTTACATAATTATGCTGTGTTTTATTAATGTATTGTGGAGTAATACTCATTTAAACTGTTGTTGGCGGTTACTTTACAAAGCATTTGAAGAAACATTTTAGCTAAAATATGTATAAAAACACAAACTTTCGTTTAAATTATTCGAAAATAAGTAAGAATTTATTTTTATTACTGCTAACTCAAACAGGTTTATATTTGCCTGTCACTCTACTTTTCTGGTAACGAATTAAATATATGTGTATTATCTAAGTGCCTTAGCCCACTTAGAAAACTGAAGTGGCAATGGGTTGGCATTACCGCAGGACTGACAACTAATGAAATAAACGAATTCTTGAATGGTAACGACAGTCAGTTGTGGTGCACCACGCGTTTAGGCGACATCGGTAGTGACGATCACCACAAGGTGCTAAGATAGTAGCGGCAGATTGTATTTAAAGAAATTCTTTATGAATAAAATAAAACAGAAAGATAATACTGGCGATATAAACGATGACTCTAGTCTATAGCGTGACCTCCAAAATCTTGAGTTGTCAAGCCACGTCTTGAGCGCAAGTTAAGCACTTGGGAGGCAGTTGTACTTGATCCGTGCGATCCGATTTACGGATTAGTATGATACACCATTGAAAGCGCCTTAGACATTTGATAACAACGAAACTAAACCAAAATAATACATCATCAAGACTGTTTTAATTTGTTATTGACGATTATTTATCTTTTACTTGATCGAACAATATTCCTGAGATTAAACACACACCACAAACTAACCATGACATCATACGACGGAAATAGTTAGTAACATGTCACGACAGTGACATACCTGACACAACACGCAATCGATGACTAATGTCCATAGTTAAATGGTGTTTAATTTGAATTGTTACAACTAATTTTCATTAATTTAATATCATCCTTTATCATCTATAACTTAATTTTCTGTCTTTTTTAAACTTAGTCCCAAAATTAATTTCTACTGTATCGCTTTCATAACGATTTTGTCATCATCATCGCCTCTCCTATTTCTAATAAGCAAGATCGGTGGCTGCTGTCATCACTCCACTTAGTCTGAGGTGGTCTGATCCGTCTTTTCTTACGTTTACCTATCTGCGATCGCTGAAGCAGTATTCGTTTATCTCAACGGTTGTCGTGCTTTCTCAGTTTGTTAATCTGGTTGACTATGTCGATTACTCAAGTTCTTTCTTACATCACTTCCTTGTCTACTACATCCGTATAACAGCTCCTTTGGCCGCTTAGGTCTATAGAAACTTTGGGAATAATCATTCATTAGATTTTATTACGAAAACAAATAAGCTTGGCCACAAATCTTCGAGTGCTGCAACCCAGTTCCTAACCACATTAAAATTTCATATTTGCATATGTATTACAGTTGCTATTGGATCGGATAACATGAAAATATTCCATTAGTAGTTATGTCCTCGATCGGAACATTACAATGGTGATCACTTGCGTGTGACGTCATCTTAGAGGCGGCACACATCGTAACTGTGACTTGAATACTTAAATGACGCGATGTGATGTCATGAGATATGCTTTGATTGCGTACAGCTATTATTTAAGTAATCGATTGTGACAAGGATTTTAAACTTTCCGATTAAGAAAATGTCTCAAAACATAGTTTTATTAGTTTCATTTCTAAGCGTAAATTGTGGTTATTGAAATATGAAAAAATAATAATAATAAATGATAAAAAACCGAGTCAAAGAAAAACAGACGAGAGAAGAGGTACAGACAGGCAGAAAGAGGAGAGAAAATTAGAGCTTTTATAAATTTTGTTATAATTTTTGCAAAAATAACGTAGGTACTCCATGTTTTATCATGAGTCAATTAAGTTCTTGTATTTACTAGTTATTAAATGTTATATACGTGGAAATCTATCATGAGTAATATGCACATTAAAGTCACGTTTCCAGTTAATAAAATAAATAGATGCACAACCATTATAATACAAGTATAATTATAATTATTTCAATATAATTATGTACCCTTAGGTATTATGACAAAACTATGACACATTGACCTAGCACTTACAGTTGAAATTATTTTAATAATGGTCGGGTCGTCTAAACACGCCTACTACGTTTTGAATCATAGAATGACACCGTCGTTACTCGCAGTCAAGTTACATCAATGTCATAGGTAATTATTTGGTTAGTTACATCAACTTTACTTAGTGCAGAAGTTAAAGTTTTGACATAGTCTCCAATTTTCTTCTGTTATTTGATCAGTTCAGCAGACATTGCTTCATTATGCAGCATTGTTCATGTGTCCAGATTCATTTTTAAACCATAAAAGCGCTATTGAATTCAAATTGCGTTTCGGTCTGACTACATAAAGAACATGCTTAATTTTTTGAAGAAATTTATTTTTTGCAGATACTGTCTTTCTCAAAAGTCTTAAGATAGTTGAGCCTGTAGTTGAGCCTGTGCAGTATCCGAATGTAGAGGCTATACTAATCTTATAAAGTTGCACGCTAGATAGCCCATTTAACGAGGAAGGTACTAGCTACTATTTATCCCACTGCTGGGCACGATATAAAATGTAGTTCCCTCGAGTGGAGCTGCGGTGGAAAGCTAGTGTTCGATAAGTTGCATTTATGATAGAAAGTAGAGATTTCTAGATGAAGCATCGACCTCTAATCGGATAGCATTGGGTTGAAATCCCTGCACGTCTTTTGGATTCCTATCACCGCTGCTCAAATTATTAAGATAGGTAATCAAGGGAAGACACTGCCTAGCATTTCGATGTTTTTTGGGGTTATGTTTTCAGGTAGAATGGACGAATTAATCACTGGGGTACACAAGTTCATAATTGGAGACCACGTCTTAAACGTAGTTTATAGACACCCCTCATGCGACAGCATACAATTTCAGTGATATTTATAGAGGATTATGTTGAACTGCATTGTGAATAATTTAACACAATGAATGCTAATAAGCTTGATTAACGCGTCCGTGACGATCAACTAAGCCTAGATACTATTCTCAGATCTGGAAGGAAAATACAAAATTTATATCTAAACTAAATGAATGTGCCGTGTTATATCCAACCTTTAAAATTCAGAGTACCTATGCATTGAGGTGTAAGTGTAAGACCACGTTTAAACAGAGATAAGTAATTTAGCTTAAAAGGTGCAACGCTAACGCAAATTAACTAGTAAAATTTGAAAAATGTATTCTTCGCTGGTGGATTTTTTACTTTAAACTAATTTGGCTCGTTTCCATAAAAAGTGAGTTTTAATATGCCATAAATGGTAACGTGTTAAGCGATCCTCGTGTAGTCACAACCATTAGAAAGGATAAAAGACTGTCTCCATCCGACTTACCAAATAAACCACTAATTTATGTCTAGTCGACGAACGAGGCGCCCGTCTTTGTTGCGGCCCCGTTTTTCGCTGGCGAATCAATTTCCATGATGACGTCACTACACCCTCCGTCCCCCTCCCTTTCACCCTGCTATGGAACATGAACACAACTTCCTCTCCTTGTGTGGCAACTAGCAACATCTTTTCCATTTCCAGTACTTTTATAAACACAATGGAGATTTTATATATGTCTGTAACGTTTGATAATACTGTTTCTTCCTTATGTAGTTTCTTATCGAAATTGCTTAATGAAACGATTTCCACTTGCCAGTTTTCATTCATTACTTTTATTCTGATCGTAACTCTTCCCTTTATTCAGTTGATCAATGCTGATATAATTGACACAATTTTAATTATTACTAAAAATGTTTAAGCTGTGAAGATCGACACACGAATGATGCATTTGCGATACCATACGTTAGGCAACAAATAAGCAAGCGGTAACATAAACTGTATACCTAAAACGAATCTAAATTCGTGCGCAACAGAAACAAACCAGGTACAAACGGCTTATGATTGAACGGTAGCCGGTATTTTCGTACATAATATTAATGCTGAGATTAAAATACACGTAAGATTAACGAAAGACGAACGATCGGCATGCTCGGAACCTGTTAAACAAATAATCAAAATGTACCTCAACACGTTTCACAAGACTGTAGGTGCTACATCATTTTGTTAACAGCCAGCGTTGTTTATGCGGGCCGGCATTAAAACTGGGACCAAACAATCGACGATATTTTTAACTTACTTTGCACGGCGGAAATCTGTAATGTAATAAAGGCTATGTTGCTCACTCTAACGCTGATTCAGTTTGATTGAACTAATTTGATGTTTGAGCAAGAAATATTAACTGTGGTGGATTGGCATTAGACTATTAGACAGATAACCCAATCTTATTGGGAGTAGTATTGACGTTATTATCATCACACATGTCATTATCAAAAAGTTCCACGTTGTCGAAAAATATTGTTTTGTTCACCTTCAAATTGACAGTCGATAATTTATTAAAAGCAAATATGCATAACAACAATTGTTAAGGAACTATTGGTTTTGGACATAAATATCTTGTCATTCACTCATGAGAAATCAATAAAATTATTACTGGCATAGTCACAAACTATGGAATTGTAAAGAAAATATGAATCAACTAACGTATGACATTTAAAAGCTTTTGGTTTACATTGGTAAATCATGTTCATGAAAAACGATTATTAAACAATTTCTATTAATTCATTTTGTTTACCCTCATCGTAAGTCAGCAACATAAAAACTAAATGAAGTAAACGAGTTTGGAGACGATTTTTTGTACATCCTTGTTATTGATACATAATTTGTGGTGTTCCCAGACACATAGAAACGTACACCGACCGAGACAATTTTCGCGACGATCAGAAATAGAACGCAGCGGGTAATGAACGTGTTCACCGTGTGACGGCTGTTTCCATCCCTTTCTGTTTAATAAGTTGTCTGTATGTGTGTCCTACTTGTGCGTACTAGCTTCATTGTTACAGCGTACCGTTGGCCGGACTGAAATAGGCCGTCAGCGTCCGAAACAGACTGTTCATAATCTGAGATTCCGCGAGGTCACTGTCAGATAATCATGACACAATACTAATTCCCTTATTAGCAACAATATTTGGTCAAAACGTCCCTTAATAACCTTATGCAATCGATTAATTAAGATTAATCGCACAATCGTTAACATCGCTTCGTTACTAATTATAGTAATATTACTTACTGAAAATAGAGCAGTAATACTCTCACAGGGTTACTTAGCTTCAGTGCAATCAACGAGTTGTTTCCATAACTGCTAGTCGTTACGTAACGTATTACTCTCGTGTACATTAGTAAGGTTCGATGCGGAACACGTAGTAAAAACCGTCATGTTGTTGCCAACTCCAACCTGTACGTTATTGCCATTCTTTTTGTAATTCTTTTATGTAATTTCATAGGCTCCAGATAAATGACCGTATCTAATGCGACCAAATGATCGTCGATTTAGGTAGCCGTTCGTAAATCCTCTCTTTGAATGTGAGGAATTTGTTGGTGGTTTCACGTATATTTTGGGTACTTTTTATTTTGTTATGATTTTTCCTTGTTTTTTTGCTAGGTTCTCGATCTATTACTCCATTCATATTTAAATGTAAGGTCCACTTCATAATAGTAAGGTTCCTTTTTTTATCATTGGATATTATCTCAATCTCAGCCTATATTCGATTTTACACCGTTATAATACCAATAATATCTACATTGTTATTTTGTTCATTTTTATGCTTAAAGTAATTATAATAACAAATGTATCCGTTTATGGCTTATTTGACTGTAAAATTTTTGTTCCTTTTGGAGTAGTTTTTATAAAGTCTCGAATAGAGAGTAGTTTCTTTTATAGCAATTCTAGAGCTTTATTAAACCAACCTTTTTGTTGTGTCTGGTTTATATCTGCTTCGTCATTGTTCGTAAGAAAATGATTTATTTTTAACTAAACTCTTTTCCAAAGCATTACCTTCATTAATAATGTATAAGCTTTGATACTTGTCGTGCTGTTCTTCAAATTATTCTCCAATAAGAAACATTATTCTGTTTCATTTTTTTTCTATTATATATGTGATCTTTCCTTTCAGTAATATTTTTATCAGGCTTTTTCAACATTTAAATTTGGAAACAAAATTATATTCTATTTTCAATGTCTCAGTGATCTCACGTTTAATGCCCTTAAAGTTTTTGATGGTTTTATGTAGTGTTGTCACTTATAACCGTCTGTAATATTTAAGATTATCAAATTAGTTATGGATTGTTATATTAATTTTCATATCGAATGCTTCATGTCTGTGTCCTTACTAAAGAGTTATAACATTACATAAAGTCCATCCACTATCAAATAGGCATTCGGCACATAGCCGTATATAAAACGCGACCCGAATACATTGCGTGTTTCCATGAATTTTGATGAGTGTTGACTAAGTCACTCTGTAATGTACAGTAAAACCGGTGCTTGTAGATTTAGCAAACAAAATACTTTTTTCATGTTACAGTGTTATACGTGCAAACGAATTGGGCTTACCTCTATTTTTTTGACATGAAATCAACTTGAATTCGTTAAGAAATCATCGCTTGTAACTATCAACATAAAAATGTGTCGAAGAATCGATAAAGATTTCCAACCGTATTCATAAACGTCTTATAAGCTGATTATAGCTAAAATAGGTTTATAATTCGTTTGTCTTTGTTTGTCATCTTGACCAAGCTGTAAAAAGAGACAAAGTCCATTTTAACTAAAGAGTTTTATATTTTTTTTATGAATGAGTCCGTAGATCTATTGTTTAATGGTACAACACCCGCAATGCTACTTCTGTAAGCCACGATCGTCAGAGGCACCCATTAAGAGGCTCAGGATATTAAAACCCGACCGAATCCCGAAACACCAAAACTGTTTTGAATACTTCACGAATTTAATCAGACAGATTACAAAGATTAGTAATTTAAAAAATGTAAGGCTCTTCAAAACAGACCAAGCATAGCATCGATACCTGATGAAATCTAAGATCTAAATCTAAGATCTATTCGAGCTGGTAACAGTAATAATGATTGAAAAATCACTTGAATTTCACGGAAATTATTGTCTAATGAAGAATAGTTAGTTAAAGTTTATTATAACCTATATTTGTTAAATATAAAAATTTGTTAATAAGTAATGGTATCCTCAAACTTGTTTCAAACTCAAACAAAGTAGACAATTTATCACTGTTATTAGTTATTACAGAACAGCTTGGCAACAGGATTTTTAATGACATTTTCTACCCGGTTGCGTGTAACAACTTATGATTGATTTTTAAGCTATTTGTAGGTCAATGTAAGTCTACATCACGCAATTAATATGAGGGTTAATTACTATTTATATTTATGCTGTTAGTCACCAATATAAACACAGGAGAGCCATAATTTTGTTACCGAACAAGCTTAATAATTTTCAGGGCCACGCTAACATTTAATTAAAGATATTAGAACACTTTACTTATAAACTCTGTGATATACGATCATTTTGTTTGTCTGTTTGTATTGTTTGTCCCTATATTTTAGCACTGCTAGTTAGATACGATGGTTAATTGATTTTAGATGACATAAGTGAACCGGTGAAATTGGTTTTAAGTTAAAATATATTGGCCTCATTTTTCTAGATATTTAAAATATTTAGAACTATTTAATAAAATAAAAATAAGTCGTAAATATAACGCTAATAAGAATTATTACTATGTCGAAACTGGACCCTGCAACACAGGTTATCCCAGTGCGGGGCCCAGTGTCATTAACTATCTACTGGACCTTAGTATGAAATAAATAAATTTTGTATTTGTAAGTACATATATTGAAAGGTACCATCACCGTAAATTTGTCAGTTCAGAAGAAAATTAACGATGTTATGTTATGGTGCCACGACGGGTTACCTAGAAACTTTGTACTAATACAAATCTTAGATGTGTCTCTAGTGTTATAAAACTAAATGAATGAAGTTTTTGAGACAAAAATTGGCTATAATCATATGGAAATAAAAACACGTTTGGTTAATTTCATTTAAGCTCAACCGTCTTATGGTTTTTTTTAGCATTCCGCCCAGTCTTGAAATAGACGCTAGTAATGTTTACTATGTTCTATGTAGGACAAAAAACCATAGGTTATGGAAATTCTCTTGAACGTTTATATTTTATTATAAACATTCGTTTATGTTATTATTTATGTACGTAATGTAATCTCTTAAATTATAATCGTGCCAGCCCTACCATCTGCCCAATTCAATTAATGTTTTGTTGCTCCATGTCTGTTGCTAACCGTACTACAGGTACGTAAATATAACGCGAATGATCTGCACAACTAAAGAATTTTCCACCTTACATCAAGATTATAAGGAAGAAATTTCTTAATGAAATTTGTAAGTGTCAACAAATTCTTTGGTAGTTAGTTATATACTTTGTTGTCAGAAGACTACAAACTTGCCATTAGCGCCTTTCATCGTCTAAATTCGATTCTTAGATAGCTGTTATAGAAAGGGAACACAATATTTATCAGTCGAATATTACACGAAATTATAGATCCCGATCGTGGCGTGTTCTTGGAAAATTATAAATAAGAAATATATAATTAAATATTATAATTCTGATAAGACCCCAAGGCTAAAAAAATCTAAGAAAGTAACTGGGAACTGAAACAAAGAATAAACCAATGTCTAAAAATATCTGCAGAATCAATAGCTTGCATACCTATAGTAAATCTCAAGTGCTGTCTATGCTGACCCTACTATTGTTCTAAACGTGGATATTAATTAGGTCGAGTGTACCGGACCACCTCATCGTTCTCGTTTATGTATGTAGTTTGTGGGAATGACGTTTATAGTAGATCGAACAACCATCAACTGTCTTGAAATTTTCCTACATTAGGTACAATATCGTTATGACTTTTCCTTTTCATGGTGGTTTTCTGAACAAAACGCTTTGAAACACATATTATTACTATGATTACAGTATTCTCTTTGAATTACTGTCAATTGTCATACTCAAATCGGCCGATTGAATCAAAAATATCGCATTCCTTGTGGTAAGGCCCCATATGAAATGCGTCAGCACATATGCATGATGTATCACATCAAAATGATAGCCTCGCATATAAAACATCAAATTGGATACGAACACTCATAAACAACAGAGATTGCCCCCATCCACGTGTGTTTGTAAAAATAAAAAGTCACTATCAAATAGCCCTAATGAGTTATTGGCCAATAGGAATTTCCTTCGTTATTTATTTCTATGCTAATCTTAGTTTGAAGGTCTTTATCAGCTGTATATTATCCCGTAAATTCTATGGTTCAGGTGATGAAAATGTGGCATTTAGTTCTCAATGTGGAATTTTGGTTGAAAAATTTATGAAATTACCAAATTTTGAACAACACCCTTCCGAGTTTAAAATTTAACTAAAATGTCTTACTTACCTATTACTTTACTTAACACAACTTAAGTCTTAGGGTACACAGAAACTTTTTTTGCCAATTCTAATGTCTACACTGCTGCTATTACATATTTTCCAACTTTTGTGTTCTTAACCACTGTGCTCACACTCTATGAATTTCTTACTTGGTATCTAGATAGTGTTGGCATTAACGTTATTACCTACACAGTGACAATTCAGTTACGTAGCAATATCTAATTTTCTTTGGTCTACAGTTCCTAAAAATACGCGTGCCAGCCTCACGTCTGATGACGTAATATTAACAACGTCTCGTAGACGTCAAAGCGATCAATGTGACGTTCGGTAGTAGTCTGGTTCAAATTTACCAAAGAATTATATGTATTTAGAATACTTCTGTCATATATGACGGCACTCGTCTCAGATTAACCACACATTATCCGAATACACGCCAAGTCTCATATTGTGATAAGTGGATTTCTTTATTTTTGTAATTGCACTCCAACTGTCCAACTCCGAATATCCGAGAATAACTTTGCCTGCACTTTTACGTTCTTACACCATACAGACAATTGAGCTGCTATTAAAATATACGAGTTTGAAGCTCCTAAAACAGTCGATATAGTTTACATCGTCAATTTTACATTTGCATAAACGTCAAAACGTTTACTGATATCTCCCATCACCCGTCCTTCAATTCAAGACTCGTTATTATCAACAGACAGTGTAAAATCCGATGTATCTAAATCGTTAGGTTTTGGACGTACGCCCGCGCAATGAGGTAACGTTTGATGCACGTCATCACGCCCTAACAGCATGTTGGTTCTTCATCACTAGTTTAATCTCTTTTATTTGAGTAGGCGGGGTTTTATACGGATTATTCTTTCATCTATTGTTGATTGATTTTAGGTTGATTAGTAGGCATTATTTTGATGCTTTACGTTTGAACGTTGCCATAAATAAACACATCTGTCTGTTCTGCCAACCAATTCTTGTAGGCCATTGTTCGATTTTATTTGTAGGTACTATTGAACTGAAAGTAGGTTCTATGGTTGCATTTGGCGACGATCGCAAAACAATATGGTTATTGGTGTGCCGTTTGAATCTAGGGTTTCGTGCGGCTAATCTTGTTTGGTACTACACTACCGTTTTACTGCTTTCGCAAATTGTTACTGCTGGTCATTTCGAGTGTTCTATCAATGTGTGTTTTGTTTTCTGGAGCATTTTTAACGCCCACGTTACAGAGTTGATCTAAATATAGAAAATCTCTGCTAATGAGTTGTAGTCAGCTGTGCTCAATGAAGTTTCTATATTATTGTTTTATCTGAAACGTTTGCAATAATAAACACCAAATTTCATGAAAGAATGCCAAAATTTTTACGTATTATAATTTTTATGGTATTTTTATACGTTGACCATTGAGCACTTGAAACTTGTGAGATCATTTCCCAGTCAATTTTTATAGCGCCTATAAACCCAGACGATCTGGGAGCAAATATCTCAATTCGACAAGATTCTACGGTTCTCACTGGCTATAAAAACTGACAACCACTGAAACGCAACAGCGTGAATTTGGTAATAAAAACTTTTTTTCATGAGTTTCTTTTACCTAAAGAAACTAAAATACAACATTACTTAACTTTTTTCTTATAAAATATTAATATGGTAAATATTATTTATCACTTACCACCTATGACTAATGTGTCCTTTTTAGCAACGACAAATTTGAAACTTACGTCTATTTGTTTAGTCCCTTTCTTTCACTTAAAATATTCGTTCTCCATTTGCAGCTATATTGTTATTGTAATCAAACACATTGTAAAGCTACCTATCTGTATAGAAATCTTTGTGTCGAGATCCTCCCATGTCGGCTGAAAGTGGATCGTTTTTCACGCCAATTGTAAGGACCCAAGCCCGGCAGACCCTTTTGCTAGATTCGCTATAAGATAGTCTAACATTAGGTATATACCTCTATTTATTACTTCGTGAAAAAGGATTATTTCGGAATGGTTTGAGGCGTTTTGTTATATGTGCCGCCAAATGTTTTACTGTGAGGTGGTTTCATTGTTTCTCGTTTATCTATTTTGTGTTGTGTCACTTAGTATTACGTAATGGAGAGTTCTATAGACTGCGATAATGAGATGAATATACATCATCTTTATTATTATTTATATATTTTTTTATTTTTTTTGACATTAACACACATTGTCATCTGATCCCAAACTTGTACTATGGAAACCAGATAACTGGTAATATACTACATATAATACTTTTCTTTTTTGTAAATATATACCTAAATATAGATAATTACACCCAGACAGAAGACAAACAGACATATTTGAACAAATATTTGTCTAACTATATTTGAACAAGTATTTGTTTTTTGGGTGGGAATCGAACCCACGACCTGCGACGTGAAAAGCAAGTATCTTACCGACCACGCCAACGGCCCGTCTTTATTGATTAGTTCAGTTACGTAAATACATAGAATCAAAATTACTATAAATTACGATGTAAAAATGATTACTGTTATCATTACATCTTATCGAAATATTTTTGGTATTTAAGTCGCCTTATTGCCATATTCATGTACAGTAATGGATTTCAGAGATTTATAAATTCGAAATTCACCTTTTTAGAACATAATTTTTATGGCAATATAAGACTAAGCGCTATAGATAGACCGTTTAACTCGCGTATCGCCTATCGTCAAGATTCTGACTCCTCAAGCTGAACAGACAGTGATGATGATTCAAGCAATATGGATATTAGTGACGAATAGTCTTACATTACTTTTATCTGTGGTTAAATAGTTCTTTAAAAGATTTAATTAATGTACTAAGTCATAAAGACTTAGTACTTCAGATGGCGATATGCGAGTTAAACGATCGGCCTATAGTTTCACCAGTTGTTGAGTAATAAGTATCGGTAAGCATTCACAAGTTTTGTCTTTATCACTTGACATAAAGTAAGAAAGAGATAAAACTTGTGAATAAGCTATCCGACATGCATCATCAGCTATTGGAGAAACTGGCGCTTAATAATTTATTTTTACAGTTAGTAACTGTAAAAATAAATTACAGCATGAAAATATGCTTCTACTTATAAGCTTTACTACTTTAGTCTGCAATAATTCTCTTGGTTTTCAAACTCTTTTTGTGCAGAAAAATATATTCCCGGATTGGTATTTTATTTTGCCAATTTATCATTCCACTTCGCAACTTTTGTACCCTTGGGAGTCAGTGGTGTGAAGCGAACCATTCCGAGGATATTCCAAATCGTTACATGTATTTTATGTGTCATGCTTTGATCTATTTCTGCCCTACATTTGTTTCTGTTGATGTTTTTTTTAAATATGTAAAAATTGACAAATCTAACCCTAGGTAGTTATTAATATAGCCAAACTATATTGTAGTCATTAAAGTTCGCTATTTCTACAGTGATTACCTACTTAGCATAATCTGCAGCTATCCTTGTTAATTATTTACGTAGCTTAATTTTCCTTATTAGGAATTAAACAAGAGCCCACAGCTAAAGTTACTTAATTAAATCTTTAAAAAAGTTCTTATTTTTCTTTCAATTTATCATCATTAATTTAAGTGCTGCACTGTTGGTATAGCTCCTTCCAATGTGTTTGTTTTAATTTCGTTCACTTACTTTTAGTTCTCATACCTCATAGCTTCGTTCTCTTTGTAGTAGTCTTCTTAGTCTATGGCACAAGAAGAAAGAATCGATACGTAATCTATACGATACCGTTAGGAGCTAGCGTCTCCTTGGGCAGCGTTATTTAGTATCGACGTTCTATTTCCGTACACACGGCCAGACAGCTGTGCCACTGTGATGCTCCACTAGTTATACAAATACTTCCCATTGTACTATTACACTTGAATAAAGACCTTGGATTAGGTTCTACCAAAACACGTTATAATAGGAGTTGGTAATTATTTCAGTCAGTTTTGAAATCAATTTCCTTTTTTTTTACTACCCCATGTAGACAAAGCATCGGTCGGTTCTGTTCCCGGGTTAGTGACATTGGCAATTTAATCGTACCTACTATGCACCTAATATATTAAAGAGATTCAGTCCTCTTCTAGAAATTACCAATTTTCTTTAACAAACTGTTCTTTGAAATAAAGCGTTTTTATCGTGATCACTGTTTTCAAGCTAAGCTTAAATCTCGTGCATAACTTAAGTTTTATCTTCTCATCTGTCCCATAGCTGTCGTTAAGAGTCTTATAAGAGTTATTTTTAAAATTCTACTTTTGTTTTACAGTAGAAAGTTTAATTTTGTTGCTGTGAAAGATAAATGAGTTTCCTTTTAATATTGTCCTTATTTTCTTGGAATCCCTGTATTTTTGTGATATTTTAATGATAATTTTCATACTTGGTGATAGTTTATTGCAGTTATACTTCTCGTAACTCTGTATGTTTAGACTACAAATGTTTATCTACATTTACGTTTAAAATAGTATCCAATTACGATTTTAGAATATTGATATTATTTTAGTGAACGAATATTATGTTCTATGTAGTAAAAGGAATTGTGTTTGTTGTACTATTATGCCTATACGTTGAAGGCCGATGTTATATTGTAGAGTTCAAGGGCATTTCCTGTGGTTCAATATTGGCCTTACATAACCTTTTTTACATAATGTCGGTGTATTTCTTAGTTATACCAAACGATTTATATTATATTTCATACATGGCATTGTTAGATGGTCCTTAATGGATAGCTTGAAAACTAATTACTATTAGGGCCTTTCTATTTTTATTTTCGTCAATAGAATTATGTAAGTTAGGTGTGTCTAGTGTGTTGGGTTTTAGTACATCTCGTTTTAAAGTCACCATTGCAGCGCTCACGATAATGACTTTCAATATGGTGTCTTGATGGTACAGATTTGCGTACAGATAATTAATTATTAAGGTAGGTACTTGTTGAACCAACACTTGCTGTCAAAGTTGGCGCCAACATTGATTCGCTTCCCCAGCTCACTGTTATGCATTTTGATTTTATTACAAACGTTATTTCATCACAGGTATGTAATGTACGAGAGGCCTCATTTATCCCTGACTATAGTCGTTTACCCGATTTATCACCAATAAAATCGTATTTTGCATGTTTTATTACATGTGGAGGGCGCGAAAATAAAATTGCTTACGATTTTTAATCGATTTAAAAGAAATTTTGTTTCATTATCGTGTGTAGGTGTTTACGTAATTAATGGTTATTGTGTTTAGAATAAGGGCGTTGTAAATTCTTTATTAGCTGTCTTGGCAACAATAGCTTCACGACATTATTGGCACGTGACTACATTTGCTCTTGTGATATATCAGTGAATTCAATTTCGTAGAAACCACTACAATATTAGTCCCCGAATGTTTCTATATATTCTCTACGCTTACAACCATTTTTGTTAAGTCATCGTAGAGAAAATTTTGAGATTTTATTCACTTGTGCATAAAAAAGATTAAATGGTTTTCACGATCCACCCTATACTAAATCATATAACTTCGTTATCAATGTATTGATTGCATAGGTTTTACTAAGACCTGATTCTTGACGCCAATTAGTAGATGACGGCTGGAGATAAGACAATATTAAATATTGGTATCAATTTTCATTGCCCATTGATTGAATACGATAAGATATATATAAATAATCTCTAAAAGACACGTTAGTAATTATTACAAGGACATCTTTACAATCTGATTGCTTACAAGGACTTTTAGGCAATTAAAACGTGATTTGTGGTAGATTAACAGAAATCGTCCTGTATGGAAGAGCGTTATAGCCATTAAATCCAATATTTAGTAAACTTACTATTGTGGAATGTGTCAGCTTTAACATTTTCTCCGACTTCTACAGTATGCCTGTAGCATTTTTTTTGTACACATCGTATTGGGTGTTCTTTTTGACGTTCACGACAGAATTGATTGAATTCCATTTATCCGCTAGGTGACCATTGGCTAAAATGAAATGTCAAAACTGTTTTCACAGGCCCCTGGTTAACATAGGTCATGGTCACCAGTATACATTTTCATATTACTTTCATTAAAAATAACATAGAAACTGCCAATCAGTGTTCCGCTTACCACGCAGGGGGAGGTTGGGCTCTCATTAGTCCGATCCTAATCTACCGTTAGTGCGTCATTACAACAGCTAAAACCTATTGTTAAAGCTATACGATTTCGTAATTCAAAGCTAATAACTGTTATACGAACAGAATGTAAAACAAGCCCAAAATAATAATTAAGGGCAGTGTGAGGTGTCCTATAAACATTTTTAACCGGAGTTAAAAGAAGGGTTATGATTTAAGCCTTGATAATGTAACATCGTACTTTAACTACTTTTTATATTTACGAGTTTCGAGTAGGTACCGCTCTTCCGGCTCAATATGCATCGATTCTCTTTAATAGCATTTATGTGTTATGTTTAACAGTTTTGTTAATGGTATTGCTAAACAAATAAGCGAACAAACTATTAGACACGTCCCAGGTCTTGTCGTTAGTAACTATAGTAATTATAGTTTGATGAATGTTACTGTGAATACATAATACTTTTAACTGTCGATATTTCATATTAGGTCCTAATTACAGAACTAGTTGTTATATCATTTATTTGACAACTTAACTAGTTTTGTAGTAGATGGTGACACATACACTACAGACGCAACACAAATCGGCAATCAGAGCCCGAACTTTAAATCACTTTATTTATTCGTGGAGGTTAATGAGTATTTAATAGTAACAAAACATGTTTAATTTAAAAAACTAAATTAACTTCACTATCAAATAGTAGACACAAAGGAAGGTAGAAAAATGTAGTGCAAATCGACGTAAGAGGCAGACAAAGGCATCGAAAATAGATAAAAACAAGGTAGAAATGTCAGAAAAGCTGACTACCATAGGATAATAGGAGAGGTTGAAGAAGAGAAGGTGTTAATTATTAAAAGATTAAGTAAAATGCAATCATTGTATGATCCTGTAAAAATCTTTGTGTCGATAATTTTATACTGCTACAAATAAACAACTCGCACGTAGGTCGAGAATGTGTTGTTGCTGGTAAGGTTTACAAGTATTCCTATAATAAGAGTTACGACTCATTAAACCGTCATGTCCAAACACTATAAAGTTGATAATTTGGACCAGATAACACTTAAAATATTTCGTCAATTGTTACTTTGTGTTAAATTTTAAGGGTTCCACTGATATCCCGATTTTATTAAAGACCACAATACTCGAAGTCATACTAATGATTTATTCCACAACCGTAACGAAGCTAATGCACATTCGGGACCTGTGAGAACTATTTTTGCTTCGATACGGATTAAATATTTTTTAAATTAGAATAGTATATTGAAGAGGCAGATATATCTTGTAAATTGATGGAAAAGAACATAACAAAAACATAAATGCTCACGAAAAAACAAACATGCAGGAAGTCAAACAGAATTCTGGGTAAGAGAACTTTTAATGCAAAGCCGTTCCAAACAGTTTAAAATTAAACACAGCACTTACAAAGTAATAGTTGATACAGTGGTTAATGAGAGAGTAAGCACACGTTAGTTATTAATGAGTTGCGACAAACAACATGCAGCACCAGTAGGTCGGTTAAATTTAGCTGCTGTGCCATTAGTTATTAAGACACCGTACTGTTATTACAAATGTAATAATATCTATAAACCTATGCAGGTTGTTAAAAACTTAAACTATTTCTGAATTCAATCAGTAATGATGTTTAGGATAACATTAACATTTTCTATGTCAACAGGCAGAAATTGAACCAATTTTTATCGTTCCCTTAATATTTTTGCCTATTTTACTTGTAGGTATTACATCAATTTCAAAAATAAATCGGCCGTGTATTTATTTGACCTCACAATATTTTTTATAAAGATACCTACTGAATTAATGTACTAAGTTGTAAATGTACCGGATATTTGGCCTAAAAACGTCACTACCTCCTCCCGTCCGAGTAAAAATACAAACTCCCTTTTTATTTCACCCCTCTATGACGCTAAATTTATTTGGCAAATTACACGATTCAATTCAGTGAGCAATATAAGAGAACTTGATTTCACAGTGCCTTTGTTTTTCCATGTGCTTACTTCTCGGTCTTTCTTAGCATTTTTACTTTTTTAAATATACTTAGCTAGGTGCTTTAAAGTTATCTTTCGGTTTAGACTATATTTATATCTCCTTAACTTAATAGTAAGCATATACCTACGTACACTGTGTTGACTTACTCCTGATGAGTATCAGCTTACGTACTGTAGCCCTTCATTCTGCGATCTAGTCTAAAATTTTATTGGTTAAAATTAAAAAGCAATGGAAACTAAACGCTGCATATTTTTTAATATCCTGAATTGTTCAAATGGTAAATCAAAATCAGTTTTACAATCGAAAATTTTCATAATTCAAGAATAATATCATTACTCTTAATCCCATCACGGCCAAAGTGCTTAATCAGGATAAAAAAATCGTTAATCCCTTCCCGCTTCCCTTCCTTCAGAATGAAAACTCTCAATCCGACAAAATCCTCAGGGATGTTACGTCGGTGATAAATATTCAAGAGAATTTACGCCGTCAGAAGCTTCGCTAAATTAACTTAGATTCACTACTAATGAAAACATTGGACAGACATAGTTTGAAAGCAAAATGCATTCATTACTATTATGCGTGTTTTACTAACTACTACTACATAACTACTACTACCTTTTACTACATAACTACTACATTAGAATATATTTTGCAGAATTATGTGCTGCTTTCAAAATATTTAGATATCTTCACCTATTATTAATCTTAAGTTTTCTTTTTTAAATTTTTTAGGTAGATTTCAATGTTAACATTGATATGGGTCCTGTCATTAACGTTTTTGACCATTAAAACATTGCAGCCTCTATACCTAATATTAGTTTTACGTAGAATAGCCGTAATAGTTGCAGTATAATGGCTTCTAACAGCAAGTTTATTATTCATTACTCCTTCAATTCGTCGTAAAAAAGTAATCGTACACATCGTATTAGTAATATCAGTTATGTATTAACATCTTTGTATGATATCAAAAAACGTTTTGCGAACGAAGGTCACTCAATTCTTCCTGTTTGTGTCTCATTTTGACAAGCTAAATCATACTAGATTTTTCAATACACTTGGAAACAAAGAAAGGATTTAAAATCTAAAACCATTTTAAAAAGAGCTAGCTATTTTTTGTTTAATTATGATTTATTCTTTATGAGATATTCTCCAAAGTACGGCATACATTCTACTGGTATTGAGTACAAACCGTTAAAACGAAGCGTCACCTCTGAAAAGATCCTTGAATATTAAACAAGGCACACCCACGCCCTGTCTACTGCAAAAATTAGGAAAAAAAATGGAATGAATTAATCGTTCTTCTGACTCTGCGAATAGGGCTTACCGATAAGTTTAAGTAAAAACATATTTTATCCAGTTTCTACCCTACTTCATGAATATTAAGTAACTTAATTTTCGTTCAAGTTTTGCAATGAATTGCGTAATCAAGTTTGGATGATTAGTGTTCTTCGAATATTCAAAACCCAGCAGATGAAACATATTCAATAGAAGACAAAATTTATACGTCAAATAAAAATTAGCTCACCTAACAATCTTGTCACATTTTGTAACCTCCATTAAACCTGCCTCCCACATCAAGTTACGAATTCGCTTTACCACCATATATTTCGAAACTTCATTGATTTCTCAGGATCAATCCCTTCTAAGATGTATTGCTCTACTTTTGCATTCGTAAATCGGATTTTGTTCTAATTTGTTACCCTTAATGGTTTTTGTTCTTGAGTCACATAATAATTATTGCCTGTTTCCTCCTACGGACTTACTATTTCCGTTCGGTTTTCCTTATTAAGAATACCTATATTTTGTATGTCTTTTTCGTACCGTGTCATCTATTCTAAAACACTAATTTCGTAGTTTCTTTAACCAACCATTAGATATCTTTTACTGCATTACTTTATTGCCTCTTCGTTCACTAATTTATTATGAATGGCAAGAAAACGCGCGTTGTTTTTATATTACTATTTGGATGTGCGTTCACATAACTTTACCATTACACAGTACTTTTGTTATACTACATTGTACTTTATGCCGTTACAGTAAAAGTTACGTTTAGATCTCCATAACATTCGAACGTTTGGTTTTAGGTCCAACAGTTAAAAATTTAACGTCTCTGAATACGGTATGTGCGCCGTGGCATGGCATGACAAAATCCAAAACTTCCGACTGAAAATCCGATATAATTAGACATAAATATTGTTATTTCAAGCATAATAATATATTAATGTGTTTTACTTTGTCTCCAGGTCTTAGCGGTTCGAAAGCGGACATGCAACACAGGCGAGAAGTGTTCGGTTCGAACCTTATCCCGCCGAAACCCCCCAAAACGTTCCTAACGTTAGTTTGGGAGGCTCTGCAAGACGTTACACTTATCATTCTAGAAGTTGCTGCCTTCGTCTCATTAGGATTGAGTTTCTACAAACCTCCAGATGACACAAGTGATTCTGGTAAGTTACTTTTTCAATTGCCTTTTAGTCTAAATTATAAGGACGTAGCAAGTTGTGATTCTTTCTGAATCAATGATAACCTGTAACGAGTTTTTTGTATTTAGATCCTCAAAGATAATATCTGCCTACATAATGTTTTTCTGCTAGATTAGTACTCTAATTGTTTATTGAACTGACGTTAATATCTTTCACAATATTCAGCGAATCTTTTAACTTCATACGCTCTACATTCCCACATATCGAATTTTCAATAATTTCCCTTACTATTCGTAATCCCCGTAACTGTCACAACGAGATACCAAAGTTCAGTTACGTCGATCAATGACTTCAGGCTATGTGCTTGAGAATTCAAAGCCAACTTTTGTCGTATTTTAACTATAACGCTATTTTCACATGCGAAGTCACATATAGTTGGAAACGCAATGTTTTCCCTGGTATAATAGATAAATAACATTAAGATTCAGTTATGTCGGATTCAAATTACAAGGTTTCTGTATAATTTTGCTTTTGGGTCTAGTTAACTGCTCAAATATTTTGGAATTACTTATATCAAAATGGGATACTTAATTATAATTGTCATCGTAGCTTATACCTGAATCGAGTATTCATCTTACTTGTTATTCGTATAATTATATACATAGTTGTAGCATTTTAGTGTGTAATTGTAATTAATTTGTAATTTTTTCTTTTCAATAACATGTGGGAACATTAGACGACCCTGGTAAGAATATGTGATTAAAGTAACGGTTGTTTGTTGCATTAGTTCTATGTAGGTACTCGAATAATTGGCTTCAGTCCCTAACAAACATACCACTAAACTTGCAACTAAATTGATTCGTTATTCTAGATCTATATATTTTTCTTTACCATGGTTTACCAAGACGAATTATTATGAATTTAATGATTTTTATCAATACTTTATTGGCACTTTCATGTGTTTCGATCGTGTTTCGCTTGATTAAATCGGAAGTCTGTAACTATGATTGTCCTTTATACGTAAAATTTCACTAAAGATAGACCATGGTACGAGACATTTTATTGGTTTAGTTGCACACTTGAGTACCATCATGTAGTTTGCACCTAAATCTGATCCTGTCTGTCTTAATTTATTATCCGCTTCTCCTAACTCTTCAAGGACGTCGTTAGCAACTGCGTTGCTGAAGTAATTATCTTTTAACGTATCATTAATCACTGCCTTATAGCTGTTTCTTGTACTAAACTCAAATGTATTGTAAATTCAACAAAATTTCAGGTATAATTATAACAACAGTATTGATGTTTGTTGACCGATATTCTCAATGTGTTGAATTCACTGAACCGAGATGAATCTAGCCTATGCTAAAGAGGCGCTTGTGCCAATCGATTATAGTCAGAATTATAAGCATTTAATGAGTAGCAACACTATCACTGGGAATATTAACGTCGAGTCCTAAATTTTTATTAAATTGTCATTTACACGTGTAGCTTAATTCTTGTTTTTGTTTTCTGGTACTTAACAAAACTTTACTTTGTGATCTTTGATTGGCAAATAATTAAATTAAATTTTCTAGCTTTTGGTTTGTTAATACTAATTCTCATCATTTAAATTTATAACTCTAAATAAACTATCTAATACCAATTTTACTTTTAGTATACCCATCAACACCTGAACAGTTGTAGGTATTTCTTTTATAAATAATATTTTAATACTTTACAATGCATCAATTATGGCGTTGTTTTCTCGTTGTTATCTTATACTATCTCCCTTTCGCATTCTACTTCTATCCTCTTCTAGTTTATTGTTAATATTAATGTGTAGTTGTCTGTTATCGTTGTTGACGGTTGTTGATAGTTGTAGCTGTTGTCCGTTAGTGTTGTCTAAATGTTGTCATTTAGATGTTTAACACTAATCAACGTGAATTCCTATTACTCCAAATACATCGCCATTTGTTTCTGTTAGGCAAACATACAAAATTTTGGACCTGTCTAGCATAGTCCAAACTTGTTCCTGGTTAATTTCCTTACATGCATCAAGTCTCAAGCATTACGTTTATCGTTTTTAAACCAAGTGATCCTTTTACTTAGCATATTTGTCAAGGGGAGTAGCGAAAATTCTTAATGCGAAAAATTACACAACGGAAGTTAGTTTAATATTGCTATCATGAACTTCCTGATTACTGTTGATATAAAGATACACGGCAAAATACGCGGTAAGTAGTACTCCAGTTAATGTTTTAATTAAACCATATGATACTCATGTGTAGTTACCGTTTCGTCAGCCGGATGCCGGTTATCGGTTCATTCATTGGTAATTCATTGAATACTGCATCGATGATTTAAGCTGTTCGCACACTTGATATTTGTGGTAGAATAGGATTGTGGTCATTAACATGAAGTTCTAAGTAAAAATACCACACTTTAAACAATAAATTTAAAGTGTAAATCCTTGCGCTCTCTGTAGGCAGATTACCTCTTTTAACCATACTGAGATTTAAAGAGAGGTAGTGACCACAGAAGTGATGTAGAAATATAGCACACGTAAGAATTTCGCTCAATCACATGTAAGTTTTATGTCAAGTGTGGCGTCTATTTTATCTAAGACTTCATGGTCACTATAGAAGGGTCGTAGCTTGAGTGCGTTGTCTTATTTTTTTTACATTAGTATTAAGTACATATCTAGATAAGTAGTGACAAGCTACGGTTAACATTTCAGCTTGTAGAAAAGATTTACTACCTGATGTCTCGTCAATCATATATCTGTATACCTATCCTATTATCCTATCCTATAGTTTAAAATATGTATTATTTTACCATTAAATTGGAACTTGTCTAATAAAATATGTCAGGAAATTTAATTGTGCTAAGAGTAAATAATAATTATTAAACTCAAAAAATCAAAATCACGGTTTACATAATTTTAAAAATAAATTAGGTAGTCGTTAAAATATAACGTATAAAATTAAATATAGTAGGGGTGGCTGCACACCTTACACGCGTCAACCACAAATATTACCTGCTGAACCTGTGGCGACCACCGGCGTCCACTGTGTGCAGCAAATCCACGTAAAATGTATAAATCGTACAGGAAATAAGCCGGTCGGTGGGTGGTGGCGATTTGTGATTGGAGTCTATAGCACGTGTGCGGCCAGACTCACATGTAAAGGTGCTGTCCCACAGTCGCGCACGCTACGCACGAACACGCGGTCTTTTTAAGCTACATGGATTCGTTTGTTTGATAAAGTAGCAATCGTTTCCACTACAGCGCCCACTGTAAACGTATATTAATTATAATTAATCCACAGCATAAGATCCATGACCACGACTATGAAAAACTAGCACAGCATAGTTTTGAATCACACGTATTGTCGAAAAATAAATCGTATCATGTTTTCGTGTAATGCTTTGACAGCTGCGTTCACGCCGCATTCGTGCAATCCACGCATATTTTCATACATATCGTGTTCGTGGGTTGCAGTGGTTGAACTACTATCAGATACAGTCTTTTACTAAGCGAATCTAGACACAGGTGTAATGTAGATTCTCTGTGCGCCGCTGTGGGACAGCGTCTTTATAAATAAAAAATGCCTTAAAAGCACCTTTTAAAAGAGTGTTGAAATTAGATAGTTTAGAAGGAACGCGAGTAAAAGGCTATGGAAATGATATGTTACGTGTAATAATTGTGTTATGTAATCTTCCAGGGCATCTTGATGAAGAAGAGGGTCATTACCAGTGGATCGAGGGGCTGGCGATCTTAATATCAGTCATAGTCGTCGTTATAGTTACAGCATTCAATGATTACACCAAGGAAAGGCAATTCAGGTACTTTTACATGTTATGTCATCAAAAAAATAATGTTTTATTATGCCTCATACAAGTACATAATACACAAAATTAAGACAATCTCAATATGTAATACAAAATACTTGTGTTGGGGCGGTCTTGAGCTTCCCGTGGTGCTTATTACAAAATTGACTATGCAATAGCCTGATAGCTTAAGACAAGCTTTACTTGCTCCGGTACCGTGTTTGTTTGGCTTGAACAACTGATACCAATATCACAGTAGTATAGCTAAAGCAGTACGGGAATTAGGAAGAAATCGTTCAAAGCAGCACACATACACAAATCCACGCATCGACTATAATTATTATGTTGCGACTCACTACTGAGAGCACCGTGCACTTTTATCGGTATTACAAGTAGATCATCCTTAATTTGCTGATTTTATGTCGAATTAAAGTTTAAAAAATTTAACTGGTCAAGAAGTTTACCTGTAATAACGAACTAACATTTTCTGCCCACTACGCTAAAACTGTTCCTATGAAAAAATTTCATGAAAAGCCAAGTAAGTTAGTTGGTAAGTAGAGTACCCGGACATAAATCGTATATTTCAACATTCCAGAGGTCTTCAATCCCGGATAGAAGGCGAGCACAAGTTCGCTGTGATCCGGAGCAGTGAGGTGAAACAAGTGCCGATAAGCGATATAGTGGTCGGTGACATCTGTCAGATCAAATACGGTGATCTCCTGCCCGCTGATGGTATACTACTGCAGAGCAATGATTTGAAGGTCAGTTGGAAACTATTTTATTTACTTTCTTGTACCTGGACGACCGAATTGCTTTGAAATTATAATAAAGAGCTCCCAGTAAGAAAAAATAATATCTATCTGGATTCGAACCGGTTCTGGTTTTATGACAACCCAATCTCCCACATGATCTAACATAACATTATAAATTGTAGCGAAATTTGCCTTCGTATTCTAATGAAATTGTAACAATTTTTAATTGCCTTAAAACACAAATAAAACGACGTTTTCCAAACATGAAGCCTAGACCGATTAATCGCCCCCAAAACTCCCGGAAAAATTTCATGACAATCGTAGGAGCCGTTTCCGAGATTCAGATCATATATTAACTAATACAAGAATTGCTCGTTTAAAGGTTTCGATAAACCCGGGACTTCTCTAGACGGTTCTTACGTAACTACTTTTAACATTAGTCCCATGCACGCGTGTAGAGGATTTTGTCATAATTATTACTGGAACCAGCTAGAATAGGCCCCCCCTTGAAATAAAACTACTTTTCAACGGATTTTATCACGGTTTTTTTTAGATTTTAGATCCCGACGTTTCAAAGTCTTTTCAGACTTCATGTTCACGGGTGGGCAAGAATAGACGAAAACTAAAAAAAAAAAAACGTCGGGATCTAAAATCTAAAATAAACCGCGATAAAATCCGTTAAAAAGTAGTTTTATTTTAATGTGTGATATTCGCGTAAATCTAAGACAATACTAGGTCCCCCCTTACTTTAAATTACACTACCTACCCGTGGTAATTGGTCCATGTTATGAGGCAATTGTAACCATCTCCATTTTTCTATGGTGTATCCCGCTTTGCTTCAAGGGAACTGGACAAGCTAACTTTCACTTCAACCCTTTTTTAGTGTCCCACTGCTAGGCAAAGAGTCTTCTCTCAACTATCTTATGTGTTGAGAGAGTTTAGGCCCTAATCTACACACGCTGTCTAAGTGCGGGTTAGTGGATGTCACCTGTCCTCGAATGATTAGACATGCCGGTCTCCTCACGATGTTTTCCTTCGCCGATATTGAGCAGCGGAGTTGAAAAAAATTCACACAAAAATGTGTGGGCACGACCAGGATTCCAACCCGCGACCTTATTTTTCTTGGGATTTAAAACTGTTATATGTCTGAACCCGAGTCTCTTTACGCGGGCCGCCGTTTATCCTGGCTTACATGAGCAACAGTGGTGGGTTAGGTAACAAAAAAATAGTTCTTAAAATAAACAAGTTGCCTACCAAACTCGTAGATAACACTGCGGCAGATTATCAAATTGATACCAGTACTAAGGACTAATTGAAGCGATACCGTTTGTTATCAGATTTATATTGATTTACCGTGCGTCAATTGATACCGGAATTTGTTACCGTTACTAGGTTATCTACTTGCAATGTATTTATATTTACCGTCTAATTCGAAAAATCTTATAAGACTTTTTGACTGATGAGATGACAGACAAAGACAAACGAATTATATACCTATTTTAGCTATAATGAGCTTAAAAGACGTTTATTATGTAGGATGACTGGTAATTACAATTGAACAAATCTAAGAAGTTCCTTTTGACGTTTCACTGTTTTCTATTAAATTAGCTTTATAGAGGCGTAATTCACACTATTTTTATTAACTTTCCTGTAAAATAATTGAATTATGAAGCTATTTTTATTTTAACATAACTTAAACAATTTTCATACAAAAAATAAAATCAAATGTACTACGTTTAGAACTGTCAAACGGTACTTCTTAGATTTGATGGACTGTAGTGTCAAATACTAAAAATGTGCCATGTGGTTACATTCAACATTCCCAAAGATTTTTTTTAGAAATTACACTATACTAGACGATCCAGTGAATGACGTACTTTAAAAAAAAATGTAATAATAAAGAAAAAGAAATTAAACGTTCCTAGGACTTTAACGAATATTTCAAAACCGAAATCAGCCAAATGTTTTAGCCTTCTCGAGTTGTGTGAGATACGTCATTTCATTTTCACGTATAAAAAATGATTTGCGACATTGAAAGATAAAAGAGAGGTTTTTCTAACTAGGGAATTATCACCAACTTACAGGATAAATGCTATGTAATAACTCTGGTAGTGTGTCGGTGTGTGTCAAATCAATAACTTCGTTGCAATCGAGTGTTCCTAAAACACGTCACGCGGTTTTAGATTTTTATTAATATCATTCAAAGTTATTTTTAAAACATTTTGGTTTTCAAACTTCGTAACATTTTTTTATCAAAATCATACGAGTATTACTATATTTTGTATGTATTTACAAAAGAAAACTATTCTAAGTAGTATATTACCAGTTATCTGGTTTCCATAGTACAAGCTCTGCTTAGTTTGAGATCCGATGATCGTGTGTGTTAATGTCCAACTATGTTATTATTATTTTAACGCTATATCTAGTGTAAAAGTGCGCTTGGAATAAAATTACTTTCAAAATTAAGAAACGAACCGAAAATTTATAATATTTCCCTATTTGTAAAACACGTAGTTTTGCGACGCGATTAGAGCGATGCAAAGTTTTTGCTCTCCTGTACTCTTAGTACGAGTTGTTAATACGAAAAATTCAAATAAACCTTGAAATAAAACTACTTTATAACGAATTTTATCGCGGTTTATTTTAGATTTTTAGATCCCGACGTTTCAGACTTCATATTGACGGGTGAACATGAAGTCAATGTGTGATATTCGCGTAAATCTAAGACAATACGGTATCACGGAATCTACAAACCATTACCTATTCAATTTCCAACTCATTTTTCATGATTCTAGCATTTAAATTTCTTTTTATTGAACGTTTCGAACGAAAAAAATGAATTTGAAAATTCATTTTGACGGGTTCAAAAGAGTATTCAAAAACTTTTTTCGTATCGGCGAACTTGTACTAAGGGTATATAAATACTGTGAAATTAAGACATCAGTATGAGATAGGCACCCACACAAAGTCAGAGCGGGTTTATTAGTTACAGTATAATTCAATCTTCACTGATATCTCAAGATCAGTATTTTATAGTCCAATTTACGTCAATGCATAGTCTAGATTACTGCGATAAGCTCTGGAACCTTAGATAACAATGGAGTAATTTGATAAACATATTCGTAACACAGCAGATGTTATCACTTATCACACACTAGCTTCCGCCCGCGGCTTCGCCCGCGAAATTGATCTCACTAATCTTGTTTCTCCATACAAACTTTGGAACCCCGTTTCACTCCCTTAAACGGTGAACTTTGAAAAATCCTTTCTTAGTGCACCCCTAGACCCCATAAGGAACCTATATGCCAAATTTGGAGTCTAGACCTAGCGGTTTGGGCTCTGCGTTGATATGTTAGTCAGTCAGATTCTTCTTTTATATATTTAGACTAGATGTGTACCTATTACGAATTTTCAGTTACACATACCCCTATAATGCCCCTATAAGGCTATAATGCCTAATATTAACGTGCCTGTGGCGTGGTCGTCGGTAAGATACTTGCTTTTCACGCCGAAGGTCGTGGGTTCGATTCCCACCCGAAACAGACATTTGTAATTCTACCTTCCTCTCTTAAGATTTAAGATAGTTGAGTGAATACCTGAGCCCAGTTGTGGGATACTGAAGAGTTCTTACTTACTTTATACCTTTACCAGTATTTATTTATTTATTATGGACTACCAACAGTTTCTATGTCTATCAATTCATTGGTATCACTTCACTTCATCCCCTTTTTAGTGTCCCACTGCTGGGCACAGGTCTACTCTCGACTATCTTACGAGTTGTAGTTAGTTGTGGCCTTAATCCACACACGCTGGCCAAGTGCGGGTTGGTGGATGGCACATGTCCTCGAATGATTAGTTCTTAGACATGCCGGTTTCCTCACGATTTTTTTCTTCACCAATATTGAGCAGCGGCGATGCAACACTCAAAGATGTGTGGGCACGACTGGGAATCGAAGCCGCGATCTTATATCTCTAAGACTAAGCCCGTACCACAGCGCCACCGCTGCTCAGTCGCCAATTATAGGTGATCCATCATTCACAACAAATAAGTGGATATATAGTATTTAAAAATATTTTGGCATTTTTCTAGATAATTCTTAAGTACCAAAAACTATATAAAAAATTGAATAACCTCCAGACGAATATTTTTGTCTAGTAAGGGAAAAAGCGTGTATTTAACAATGCGTGTGTGTTGTGTTACAGATTGACGAATCATCGTTAACGGGAGAATCGGACCATGTCAAGAAGGGTGAATCGTTTGATCCCATGGTGCTATCCGGTACTCACGTTATGGAAGGTAACTTCACCACAACATAGTATAATAATAATAGTAAAGCCTTTTATTCCATGCATGTCTACAATTGTTACACACTTAAATTTAAAGTTAGATTTTAAAATAAATTAATTTAATTTTAATTTATATATTTTAACTTAAATAATATTTGAAAAAAAAAATCAAACAATCCATTTGCATAGGAACATAAATACAATACGCAGTTCATAGTTCAGAATTCACTTTCTTCGAGCTGCTAGTAAGAGACTTCCAACTTCTTTTTGTTCGACTGAACCTCGCTTAAACGAATACAAATGTCTAAGTTTAAATCCCCTTTTAATTTTCTAGGCTCTGGCAAGATGTTGGTAACCGCAGTAGGTGTGAACTCGCAAGCCGGTATCATCTTCACGCTCCTCGGCGCTGCGGTGGATAAGCAGGAGAAGGAGATCAAGCAAATGAAGAAAGGTCAGTTACGTTTGTGTTGCTGCTACGTAGTTTAGTCACTAGTTACACCGGTTTTCTGATGTCGGTGATGGGTATCAGGTGGAATTTAATGGAATTAGGGTTGTAAAACTTAGACTAGATGCCCTGGGATGCGCTGTGATATAGGGTTCAGTTTCTTTCGACATAGTATTACTTAGTACAAAAAAAAATTATAATTAAAATTCTGATTCTTCATAATACTGTAAAATTTTTACTTTTCTGCCAAAAAACAAAATTTGAATATTGCTCTGAACAATTAAAATGAATTATTTTTTAAAAACTAAAAATAAACACATTTAAATATTATTAAATTAACTAAAAAGTAAAAAATAATAATTGGGTAAAAATGGCTTCCGAATACCCGTTACAAACATACAACTGAAGAATAAAAAAAAATCGATTTTCGAAATAACTTTATTATACTTTTCATTGGTCCTTGCAAGTGTGCAAATTTTCAAATGAATCTGAGCTTTTGAAGTGTATTAAAATTGCGTTTGAAAATTCCGTTACAAACATACTTACAAGTAAATCTAGTGACGGCGTGTTAAAACCTGTATGAAAAAAAGGGTATCATTTACTGTCAGTATAAACCCTAATTCCATTACGTTTTGTATTGTGTGTGTAAGTGAAGGTGATTGTTTGTCAAAATGTTTGACTTATGTCTCACTAAGTTATTGGGAACATCAGAAAGACGGTATCTAGCATAAATACCCTGCAATAGTTAGCGTTGCCTTACTATGCTCATTAGCCTGCATACTTTCTATATTGTACTTTAATATCATGACACAAGGTACAATATGGTTTGGCTGGATGAGTATAGTACGAAATGCTTGCATATCTAGTGTACCAGTGACGTAAAATCCCTCCTTACCATTGCGCCACTGCACACGCATTCCTTGATGAAAATTATATATAATTGGTAAAAAAACAATATCAAACTTTTAGTAAAAAAAATAGTTACCTGCTTAATTATAAGTTTTTATCATTAAAAAATTACTATTTATTAGTATACAATTTTTTTACCAATTTTATACGTTATTGAGATTATTTTATTTATTGACTACGCGATTTTTCAGAACCGTGATACTTTTGTCCTATCTCTATTATGTGAGAGAAATTTCAGTTGTCATGATTATCTCTAGCTATCTCTTTTCCACTTGTATGTTTCTTGGTAAGAGAATACAGGATAGCATAGTGATGATCATAACAACTGTTTTTATAACATAAAGGGAACTGGGTACTCGAATCTATAATTTCGAATTTGTGTTTGACGTGCATTAGAATTAAATATTGTATATTTGTTTAAATAATATAATATACTTATTATAATAATATGTATATTTTTTTTAATAAAGTATGTCATCTCAATATTATATTTTTTTATATTTATAATTTTTTCATAAATTCAAAGTTTTCAATTTTGATTTTGAATTGCTTTATGTATGGTGCAACGTACGTTAGTAAGATATACATTTAAATAAATAAATATATAACATTAGGCGCTAGTTTCACTAGTTGCTTATAAGTTTCGGAGGGCTTGCTTACACACAAATTTTGTCTTTTTTTTCTAGAGACAAAACTTCTGAATAAGCTATCCGAGATTTATCAGCAACTGGTGTATCTGCTGCTAATTATCGTATCTGCCGTCAAATACCCAATTCGTTATTATAAATTCGAGTGTTCGAAAATCTCAAATACCTAATTCGTTATTTTAAGTTCGTGTGTTCGAAAATCGTCTTCTTGGTTTTTGTTTGTCAGTCTTGTTAAGCGTTGTCCATTATGTGTTATGTCTAACTAATAGCCTGAATTGTATTGTTGAAGCATGGGAAATCGATATAGTTATGTAAAATCTATGTTATTCGATAAGAAAAATAATCTCTCAAATACTCAAGAACCATAAATATACTGAATAAAATTATCCTTAAAGCATACATTTGTAAATGCAATTTAGTCGCCGGGTTTGAACACTGGAGGCCACTATAATGGGACCGCATAAACGATTTATTATATATTTTATAATAAATTATATTGTATGTTTTTATATAGTTTTTATGCTGTTCACATTTCGGTCTCCAATGCTAAAACTATTTATGACATGAACCTTTTAGATTTAGTTCCACAACCAAACATATAGTGTAATCCGTACAATGACATCCAACTTTTTTTTTCTCCACCCCGACCCCGGCCCGCTGCACGCCCACCTCCATGTCGCCGATCAACAAAAATATATAAAAAAAATAAACTAAATTAAAAAAATACATACACATTGAAATTGCATCGTGTAATTGTCGTGTTGACTGCATGATGTAAACAAAACATTATCAACCTATTGTCATGAATGTGTATGCTTGTATACTATATTTTTGGAATAAATTCGACGGAATTGGATTGTTAACGAAAATAGAAGCTAAAAAGCAGCAACGCAAGGGAACGCAACGCAAGAGTCTGTCCGGTAAGTAAACTCCTTTGCTACGCCCCGCTTTTTAATTCTACCCCCCGTACACTCAGGGCCAGAATATCTAAGTAACCCTTATTATTAATGGTTTTGGTGCTTAATTCTGTGGCTTTAAAGCTTATCTGTTGGAAGTGGTTTTATTAATCTGTCCTTAAGTGTACTTCGACTTCGTAAGTTTGAGGCACTGTTAGTTGGTTTTTAGTATTTCTAGTAAGTAATATTTTTTTCTGTAGATTAAAACTAATATTCACTCACTAAACGATCTTACTAATATAAAAAATAAAATGAAAATATATAAATAGTAATTGAAATTTAATGATATTTTAGTTTATTGCATTATTTCTTAGTTAAATTTGATTGTAGTTTTCTATTGACATAACATAATACCTCTAGTGTAATATATATTTGATTTTTTATTTATTATCTATTTAAAGGTAATACAATTTTTTTTGATTGCACAAATTATAAATAACTTATAAGTAAAGATTAAAGTACTGTCTGTTAGGGAAGGTTATATCTTTGTATATTATGCACTTAGTTCAGTTGAGATATTTTTGTCCCTAAGTGTAATTTGTAACTTTTCAAAATTATAATTGTAGCGGTAGCGATTGCGGCGTAAAGCTTTCCTAGAAGATACTATAACGCAACCTGAAATACATTTAGTATTTTAATATTAAAAATTACAAAATAACATTGCAGAGTCAGCGATAACTAAGCGATAGAACCATTATCGTTGAAATTAATCCACAAGCTATATTATAAAAGGCTTTAGCAGTAATTGAGCTCTTCTAAACTCAATTTAAATACTAACCCCGTATTCATTAACGTCTTATAAGTCCATTATACATAGTTAAAATTAGTTTATAATTCGTGTGTCTTTGTCTGTCATCTTGAAATTTATACTACTTCTAAAGGACAAAGAACATTTTAACTAGAGAGACTTGTAGGAAATATCTTATGAGCCTCTTTAGTTAATACGGACTTTGTCTCTTTCTTACTAGTATAAATGTCTAGATGACAGGCAAAGACAAACGAATTAAAACCTATTTTGGCTATAATGAGCTTAAAGGACGTTTATGAATACGGGGATTAATATGAATCAAATATTGTTGCTGACTGTACAAAAGTGTTACAGGATAGACAAACAGATTTCTTGACTTCAGTCAATATACTGTAATCAAATAATAAATTAGAAATAGTCATTTTCTAAATTTATAGATTTCTTCGACACTTATAACCATTTACAATAATCTTTTTCATAGTGGAAGCTTACGCCAATTTCGCACTATTACTGTTCTTATTTGGCAATAGAAAATGTACTAAATTATCTACTATCAAATTAACTGTGATGAGGTATTAATTTTTATATCACGGTGCCAGTACAGTTCTCTTAAATAAATAATTTGCATTTTAAGTTTGGTAACAATTAGTACCTTCATTTGGGATATAATCGTGCCAGCAAATGGCCTCTGTTTTTTACGAACCAAACCAAAATAAAACAGTTCCAGCCTTTTATTGTAAGACACGTTGAAAAGGACGGTTATAGCTAGGAACCAAGTTTGGCATATCAAAATAGTTTTCGGTTTCACTTTCATCGTGTATTCATATGTAAAAAACATTTCGATTAAAAATTCGCTGTTTTTTCTACCACAAAGCGTAAACTGGTTTAATATATATCGGCGAGCTCATAGGGCCGCGATCACCAGATACACCTCATTACCTTTGCATCTCGATGGGACACAACATAACAACATAGAAAATTACTTAATATCTCTGCCAATGATTACAACACAAATATTCATAAAATGTTTGGATGGAAATAGATTTCTTTTTTGTGCGGACAAATTCGGTTTGCACACACCACGTACTCCCCTAACCGACCTCATAGACATTGTCCCCTGATCTAACAATTACAATCACAGACAATCAACCTGAGTGACGTTGACGTCTTTTAAGATTGACAACTGACAGGCCTTATGCTATCACAAGTGACTGAAGTGACACCTAACCGTCTGTTTAGGCAACAGCTTGCTACGTTTATAGATTACGCGCTGCGATATATCTAACTTGGTTGATGTGTATAATCGTCCCTTTCTCGCGTTAGCCGTTAGTAAAAGATAACGATTGTCTAATGTGAGTTTAATTTAAACATCGCCAATGCCTTTATTGGCACTTACTCGCACGAATTCGTCCCAAAAATTTACGGTTGCTACCAAAGTTTGCCAATGTGCATTATTCATTTTGAAGAACTGTACTGTAGAATGAATTCAGTACATTAATGTAGACGACCTTCGGCGTTCACTGAACGGGTTTTAAACGCTCGTATACCATAACTGCCTGTCTACGGCACAGCAGGCGTCTTGACTATCAACTTTGTTGTACACTACGCACTTGCCATAACATTGTATAAAGCTATTAAACGCGAGTGCGCAGTGGACTGCAAAACAATTGAAAACGTCGCCTATTGCTGTGTTCCGCGGTCAGTCAGTAAGAGTGCGTTTCCATTGAAGCAGAAACGAAAGAAATAATGGTAGGCATCACAAACTTACGGTCTTATTCATAAAAATCTTGTAAACCTCTATAGTTAAAATGAATTTTCTCTCTTTCTTACTATTGTAAATGTCAAGATGACAGAAAAAGACAAACGAATTATATGCTTATTTTAGCTATTTTAAACATAGACGTTTATGAATAATGACAGTGTGTTGCGAGGCCAAAATTGGTTTAACTGTTACTTACTTTTTGTTTTTACTTTGCATATAATTTCTTCCAAGCGTACCTAATTGAGACGACTTGTTATTTAAGAAAGGTTACTTTGGCGTTAATTTCACTACCCCTTTTGTTTCGTTGGAATTTCAAATAAGTTCCTCTCACTCGCATGCCTTGATTGTCTTCAAAGAGTAATGGTGTCTGGTACCTGAGTCTATGGTAGGTTATCCCAAGATGGAACACTCAAGGGGGTTTGTTGTTTACTCTTCATGAGTTCTATAAACCCCATACCCTTGTAGGGATTTTCCCACTGCAAAAAAGTGGTTGTGTCTCCTGTAGTCTCTCGGTAACTCTTCAATGGAAACTCAACGTTATCTGTGAACGCTGTCGGTCGGCTAAACATAGGGTTTAACTAGACTCTGGTGTATCTCAGGTGAGGAGGAGACGGGTCTAGCGGGCGCGAACCACGCGCGACCAGACGACAACCACGTGGGCGCGCCGCCGCCCGACAAGCCCCCGCCAGAGACCTCGCACAAGAAGGAGAAGTCTGTACTACAGGCTAAGCTCACCAAGTTGGCTATACAGGTAATACAGTACTATACGCGTAGTAGAGACGACCATGATGGAATGTAGAGTAGGGAGGGAGGAGGTGATGCAACGCTGTGTTTAAATAGCGACTTAAATTAAAAAAAAAAGTTGCTTAAAAACGTTTCTTCGCAAAATTTGTTTGTACATACACAATGAACACAACTCGTGAGAAAGTATTTTACACCAATTACCAGTCACCCTATGTATTGCAGTATCATTGGACATGTTTTTTAATAATGTCCATTTCAGAAAACCATGAATGATGGTTATAATATAGCTTCTAAATCTCTAAGTTTATTCTAAATCTCCATAGGTCTCAGAAGGATTGGAAATAAAAATATTTTGAACTATCATACAGATCGGCTACGCTGGCTCCACAATCGCGGTTCTCACAGTGATAATCCTGGTGATCCACTTCTGCGTGCACACGTTCGTGATCGAGGGCAAGCCGTGGAGGGCGATCTATGTCAACAACCTGGTGAAGCACCTCATCATAGGAGTCACTGTGCTCGTGGTCGCCGTGCCTGAAGGACTGCCGCTCGCTGTCACGCTCTCGCTTGCTTACTCTGTCAAGGTAATTTATTTATACCGTCACTTGCTTCCGCACGCCGCTTTGCTCGCGTGGTCCACGTTTCAACCCCTTAAGGAGTGTTTTAAAAAATCCTTTCATCCTTAAAGCTTATATAAAACTTTTGCCAAAGAAGTCTCTAGATCCAAGCGATTTGGGCTATGCGTTGATATGTCAGTCAGTCAGTTTCTTGATTTATATATTTTTTTAGATTACTTCTAGATGTTGTATAACAATAAAATAAATTAAGCACTTAAACTATGTCCAGAACACGAAGAAATTAAATATATAACCAATCATTATTTTTATTTGTGAGACAAGCGAGAAACTTGTTAATTGTAATAAAATAATAAATTGTGTTGTATTTTAATAAATGTGATTTGATACAGAAAATGATGAAAGACAACAATTTAGTACGCCATTTAGACGCCTGTGAAACCATGGGCAACGCCACTGCCATTTGTTCGGATAAGACTGGAACGCTCACGACCAATCGGATGACGGTCGTGCAGTCGTACATATGTGAGAAGCTCTGCAAAGTCACACCTAACTATAGGGATATACCGCAAGAAGTTGCCGAAACAATGATTGAAGGCATCTCTGTTAATAGCGCTTTTACTTCTAGGATTATGGTGAGTTACAACACTACTAAACTTAAATTAAACTTGCTTCCACTCCCATGGTCCCCATTTCCCCCCTTAGGAGTGAGTTTTGAAAAATCCTTTCTTAGTATTCCTAGACCTCATATAGAGACTCCAAATTTAGGACCTGTGTGAATTTGGTGTCTCTAGACACAGTGGCTAAGGCTGTGCGTTGATATGTTAGTCAGTCAGTCCTTTAAAATTTCTTAGCAGCCCGTAGTCATGAATTTAGTAGTGAAACAGATACCCCCGTATTTCAGTGAGCACGATAAGCCGTCTGTCCTGCGCATGACCACAGGGTGCTCGGTAAAACAATTAATTTACCGAGCGCCCTGTATAGCGAAAGAGTAACTTAATAAAAACCTTTCCAATAACCCGTATAATTACTCTTATAATTAATTGTTAGTCTGTCTCCTCCAGCCATCTCAAGACCCCACCGGTCCACCAATGCAAGTAGGAAACAAAACCGAATGTGCCCTCCTAGGATTCGTGGTAGCGCTCGGCCAATCGTACGAAGCGGTACGAGAGCGACACACTGAAGAGTCCTTCACAAGAGTATACACGTTCAATTCCGTGCGCAAGAGCATGTCCTCTGTCATCCCTTATAAGGGCGGGTATAGGCTGTACACTAAAGGAGCTTCCGAGATTGTTTTAAAGAAGTAAGTCAAATAAACTATTGTTTCATCACTATTACCTGGTGCGGGTTGGTGGATAGCACACATTTATCTCTCGACCTACTTTATTACACTACTAAATTTTATCCAAATCTTTGTAGCCATATTTCCGACCGACTGTGTAGCTAAATATCTAAAAACCAGTCACGGCTTAGCTTCAGAACTACTGCGCCGAAATGGATGATTACCTATAGCTTTTTTACATAATCGTAAAATAAAAGCGATACATTATGCTAAATTGTCGCGTGACGTCACGATCACGGAGCAGTTTTTAGTGATTATGGTCGTGGGTTCGATTCCCACCCGACACAGACATTTGTGTGATGAACATGTCTGTTTGTATCGAATCTGGGTGTAATTATCTATTATATGTATATATTTACAATAGAAAAGTATATGTATAGTATATACCGTTTATCTAGTTTCTTAACACAAGCTCTGCTTATCTAGAGACCAGATAATCGTGTTTGTTGATGGTCTGGAATATTATTATTATTATTTTAATTGCAGATGTGCTTTTATATATGGACATGAAGGACGTTTGGAGAAGTTTACCCGGGATATGCAAGATCGTTTAGTGAGACAGGTTATCGAACCGATGGCCTGTGACGGATTGAGAACTATATCTGTAGCGTATCGGGACTTCGTGCCAGGGAAAGCTGAGATCAACCAGGTATGTTGTTACGTATTTGAGAGAACATAAAAACGTGAGACCAAACACGATTGTGTTAGTTATATATGAATTTATTTTTAACAGGCATAATTACACAAGCATATATTTATATTTTTTTATATAACTAGCGGACCCGGCAGACGTCGTTCTGCCCGGTAAAGCAGTGCCATCTACCGGGTCTCAGACCTACCGAATATAACCAATAATAAATAATAGGTATCTAACCCTGTTTTCGGCACTACTTCGCTTTTAAAATTTTTTTTTTTTATTTTTCTCTGCGTAAGAACCATCCTCGTACTTAAAGGAATATTTTAAAAAGAGAATTAGCGAAATCGGTCCAGCCGTTCACGCGTGATGTCGTGACAACGGAAAACGGGTTTCATTTTTATATCTATAAATTATATATTTAATATAATTATATTTTTTATAATAATATATTATTTCAAAATAAAAACTCGACTGCAATGCACTAAAAACTATGTACTTACTTATTATTCCTAATGACATTTAAACACATACATTGATGATAACAAAGTACATATATAAGATACGCCAACACACACGTAGGTACACTTACACAGATAAACATGACTGTGTGTCCCTACATGTACAATGCACGCACACGAACTCAATACAACTCAATACAAAGCAAGGCCGTTCTTTGAGTCAGTCACAAAATCGGTGGTGTGTGGGCAGCTTTATGCAAGTTATCTTTTCATCAGGTACACATAGACCAAGAACCGAACTGGGACGATGAAGACAACATTGTGAACAACCTGACATGCTTATGCGTTGTCGGCATCGAGGATCCTGTACGACCAGAAGTAAGTTGAGCTTATTACACTTATTTATCACGTTTACGTCATAGAAAAATCTTGATAACGTAGCTCTGAAGATTTGTCTAGGCTTTGTCAGTAATTTTGAATTAAAAAATATGCTAAACGTGCTGGAGCTCGCTGAGATTATTTCCATTGCACGCTAGTGTAAGTGTGAAGAGAACACAGGTTGTGTTTTAGCGAGATAAATAATCGTCATCCTATAATCAATATAACTAGAACATTCTAATTAGAGATCTGTTTTCTACAAAGAAATTGGGCTATTCTTATGTAGACTCGCGTCTCAAAAAAAATAATGCATATTCTCATTAATTCATTTTCATTCATTAATTCTTATAAACAAAGTCTTGTGCAATGACAATTTAATATAAAGAAATAATAGTCTTGCTATTATTTCTTTAGTATTGAATTAATGAGAATATGCTTTATTTTTTGGCGACGCGAGTCTACATAAAAATAGTCCAATTTCTTTTCCTACCGTGCAGTGAATAACTGGCAACTACCAAGAAACACTGCCAAAAAACTCAGTAGGCTTTTTTTCTTTTTTAAATGAAGTACTTATATCTATTACATTTTGTTTGTTTATTGTGTTGAATTAGTGCAACTTAATTTCAAGCGTTTTTATCCGTTAGATGGTCTGAAATTTTATAATACGCTATAAGATTTAGCATTACTGTTGATAACTGTCTCTGTCTTACTTGGCGTTAATTCCATGTCTGTCTCTCACTTCATCAGTCTTGTTATCTAACGGCTCACACGCATGGTTTTAGGTATGTAAAAAACACAAATTTTAAATTAATTTTTCTGTGGTAGGTACCGGAAGCGATCAGGAAATGTCAGAAGGCCGGCATCACAGTGCGCATGGTGACGGGAGACAACGTGAACACTGCGCGGTCTATTGCCATCAAGTGCGGGATACTGAAGCCCACCGATGACTTCCTTATACTCGAGGGCAAGGAGTTCAACAAGCGGATTAGAGATACTAATGGAGAAGTGAGTTTAATTATTACTATACGCTAAATCAATTACTTAAAAACTCTAACCCTCGTATTCATAAATCTTATAAGCTCATTTTAGAAAAAAATGGAGCATTGTTGCTCCATATGGTTAGAAACCTTAAAGGGGCAACAATGCCGACCCACCCTCTCTGCATGGTGTCACCAGACATCGCACCGGAACACGGCAAGGCCGCTTGGCGGTGTGGCTTTGTCTGGTGGGTGGTCACTAACCACGGCCGAAGCCTACCTAAAATAGCTAAAATAGGTTTATAATTCGTTTGTCTTTGTCTGTCATCTTGACATTTATACTAGGAAGAAAGAGAAAAAGTCCATTTTAACTAAAAGAGATTTTTATGAATAAGACCGTTAATCTATCAGGTAATATTAATAATATATCCATTTCGATGCAGTCGTTTGGAAGTTGTGAGCGTACATACATTTCGGCGATTCATTTTTATTTATATCACCATTGAGCCATATTCATCAATATTGAAAAATGGATCTAAAACAAAAATACTAAAATGAAAATGCTTTCTCTTATTATTAGTATAGTTTTTTACCTACATTATTTTCCTTGGCAGGTCCAACAACATTTATTAGACAAAGTATGGCCGAAGCTCCGAGTCCTAGCGCGATCTTCACCAACGGACAAGTACACGTTGGTGAAGGGCATGATCGAGTCCAAGGCGTTTGATACTCGTGAAGTTGTCGCTGTCACCGGTGACGGGACCAATGACGGACCAGCTCTTAAGAAGGCTGATGTTGGATTTGCTATGGTGAGTCTGGGCTCTTTAGATTATATTTCTTTTAGTACTAGCTTTCCACCGGCGGATTCGTCTGCGTAACCTACATTTTATATCATGCCCAGCTGTGGGATAAAAGTAGTCTATATCCTTCCTCAATAAATGGGCTATCTAACAATGCAAGAGTTGTTCAAATCAAATCATCAGTCCCTGAAATTAGCACTTACAACCAAACTTTTCAGCTTTTTAATTTTAATATTGTTTAAATGAATGAATGAATGAATGAAAATGAATGATTTGATTGGAAATGGGCATCCTTATATATGTGATCCGTTAAACGGTGTTTTCAAACTTTCTTCTCGCATGTGTTCCGATCGTAGAATTGGTCATTTCATGATTTGGCTAAACATTTTATGTTATGATTCCATTTCATGATTTTACCAGTTACAATTGACCATGTCGTTAAAACGTCAAACGTTAGCTACTCGTATTATCAAACGCAGCTTTTTCTTCAATCCAGTTAGAACAGCTGGTATTTTTTATATTATGAAATACAACCATTTTATGAAATGGTCGACCACATTATGAAATGATCAATTCAATGATCTAGCACAGCTGTCTAAGTAACACTGAGTTCCATTTCCAGGGTATCGCCGGTACGGACGTAGCGAAAGAAGCATCAGATATCATTCTGACAGATGACAACTTCTCGTCAATAGTGAAGGCGGTGATGTGGGGCCGCAACGTGTACGACTCTATCGCGAAGTTCCTTCAGTTCCAGCTCACTGTCAACGTGGTAGCTGTTATTGTGGCCTTCATCGGTGCTTGTGCGATACAGGACAGCCCTCTAAAGGTACTACACCCAAATCTCTCGGTAGCACAATCATGAATTCTACCAGTTAATTACAGATCGTTAAGATTACGTTGGATTAAATCGTAACGTTCACTGAGCACGTTATTGCATCTGCACTTCCCGACGACACAACGATCCAACACACAGTGTCAGCCATTCTAAGATGGCCGCTTCACCCGTGCTCGGTGTTCATTCATTCGTTCATAATGACATTTTCGAGTGACAGCTGACTTTAAAGACGGACGCGATGACAGTATAAAATGACAGCTGATGCATTGAGAAGTAGATGTGCCAACAAATTTGATATGTACTAAAAAATAAAGTAATCGCTAACGAAAAATGTAAACTGATTGTATGGTTACCCGCGTGCCACCGTATCAGCTGTATGCTCGCTGGGGTCACTGACCGCTAATATTACGCTGCGCGCTATTATCGATGTTATTACAAGTAGATCATCCATAATTTGCTAATTTAATGTCGAATAAAATAATTGAGAAAATGTTTGGAACAATTAATGAAAATGTGTTCATTAGTCAATAAAATTACCGAAAAAATATCGTAAAATTGCTTAATAAGCTTTCCTGTTATCTCTTTACACAAACATACATACATAGCGTCACGTCTGTATTATCCAAAGGTGTAAACAGAGGTGAATACCAGCCACTTTTTGTCGGCTACGTTTAGATCTCACACGTAAAGGGGGGCGAACCTATTGCTGTTCAAAGGGCACAATACCAAATATCGAGTTGCAACTAAGATTTTCTTAGTGGAATAGTCTTTTTTGCTAGACCTCGTGGTTATAAACCGAACACGCTTACCACTAGACTTACTAAGATAGTTGAGAGTAGCGATAGTTGTTGTATTAACGATAGTTAACCTTGACAAACAGTCGATAGCGCGAATAGTCCTATCAAAATTATCGAAATGTTGCAATACTATCGATAGTATCGATAGTGAAAATTAGGCAATACTATTGTGAGCTGTCGATACTATCCATTATATTATGTCATGATGATAATGATGATTCGTTACTACCGATGACCTATTGACGCGTTTCAATAGTATCGATACTTTTGACATTGTAACTAACAATACTATCGATAGTATCAAGGGGTTGTTAGTTTCGATAGGATTATCGTTAGAATAACTGATTTTCAAGGCCACGATAGTGTCACAATACTATCGATAGACTATCGCTATCGCAACAACGCTTTGAAAAGACTGGTGTTCAGGAGTGGGTTGTTGGTTAATGTTCCCAGGCGGTACAAATGCTGTGGGTGAACCTGATAATGGACACGCTGGCCTCACTGGCGCTGGCGACTGAGATGCCGACCCCCGACCTGCTGCAGCGTGCTCCCTACGGCCGCACCAAGCCGCTCATCTCCCGCACCATGATGAAGAACATCCTGGGACAGGCTATCTATCAGCTCTTTATTATATTCTCGCTTCTTTTTGTTGGTATGTATTATCTAACCTTTACCCATTTGAGCTTGACGCATAGTGTAAACAAAGTGGATATTTCTCATACAAGTAGGACGACTGTTTGAAAAACTTATTTATACTGTGGTAACAGTTATATCGTATTCAGGGAGCCGTGAGAAAAAAGATAAAAAAAAACCATACTAGTAGTAAATTATATACCACAGTGGTGCACCCTCCATTCACAAGGTTTATAGTACAAACGCGAAAGAAGCTAGGTACATGCGCACGCGACCAAAGCCCGCAACTCGCAGGCGACACATTCGTCACGTGTAGCCGCTCCTTAGTAAGGTTTTTACGCAGTATGAAGTTCGTCGTCTCGACTAGATTTTGGGGAGTTAACCCACCACCGCAATCAAGCTACTGTTACTCCTGTAAGGCAGAATCAACAGCGGCGCCGTGAAGACACTTGGTATTTTAACCCAAGTTCCGAAACACCTAACTAATTTAATCAAAAAAGATAATTGGAGTTAGAAAGTTAGATTGTTCACCCCCCTCCAGACAAAGCGGGAGATAGCATAGAGAAGAAAAAAGCCTGAGATAGTCACCAACAATTGTTTATGTATCTACAGGCGACCGGATGTTAAACATCCCAAGCGGCCGAGGTCACCCTCTAGACGCGGAGCCCACGCAACACTTCACGATCATCTTCAACACGTTCGTCATGATGACGCTCTTCAACGAGATCAACGCGCGTAAGATACACGGACAGAGGAACGTGTTCCAGGGACTCTTCACCAACCCGATATTCTACTCTATATGGATCGGGACCGCCTTGTCACAGGTGATTATCATCCATTCTACTAACGATTTCATCCAGCGTCCTCGTTACCCTTATCATATTACCCAAAGGTGTAAGGAGAAGTAAATACCGTTCACAATTTTCCTGGTATAGGGCTAATTCCCAAGCTTAAATTGTTACTAAGAACATAAAAAGGTATTTTTGCTTGACCCTGACTCACCCGGATAATAAGTGAGTAGGTAAACTTACCACTGGAATTATCAAGAATAAAAGAGATGCCAACAGCGAGTTCCACAACTTTTCATTGGCATATCCGTTATATATTTTACGATTATTTCTGTTACACTTTTGTCAACCCAAGACTCGAACTATGTACGTTTTACCAATTATAGATTTCACTATACAAGGTGGTATTTCCACTATAAAATAAAGTTTTAAAAAACTGGAGGGTTATATAATGTACTCGCTAAGTACTTTTTATATGTCTAACGTTTTAGAGATATGCTATAATTTACTTTAAGGTTAAATACTCTGTCCGTACAGTACCTACCTTTCTATGAACCAAACAGGCGCGCGCGTTATCACATTGTACGTTAGGTACTGTACGCGAAAGAATCTTTGATTACTTATTCTTAGTCGACAATGGAAACATTTTTTAATTTTTTTTTTGTATTATGATCATTATTCGATACCAAGTATCCTGGGAAGGTTTAACAGGTAAATTAATTAACACACTATAGGAGTTGCCCTAAATCTGTATTTGGCGTATTGTAGGTGCTAATCATCCAATTCGGAGGCATGGCGTTCAGCACGGCGGGGCTGACGATAGACCAGTGGCTGTGGTGCCTGTTCTTCGGCGCGGGGACCTTGGTCTGGGGACAGCTGGTCACCACTGTACCCACTAGGAAGATACCTAAGAGACTGTCGTGAGTACTTTACTGATTTTATTCAAACTTAAGGACCGATGTCGCTGGTTAAAATACTATTCAACACCGTTTTCGTACAACTTTTCTAATTTCTTTTTCAATGCAAATTACGATCAATAGGATTGAATTTCCGATTTTGTTCACCTATTTTTGACATTATCTGTGCCAATAATATCAATTTTTGAATATTGATATTGGCCCAATATCAATATTCAAAAATTGATAGAATTTATTAGCTCGACTATCGTTTAAAAATCTTAAGTCAGCGACATAATAAGCTAGTCTGACTGTTTCCAGTTGCCGAGGAAATAACATTACAAGTACCTCTAACAATCGGCAATGTCCTAGCTTAAATCGTGTAGACAAACTGAGAAGTTTGTGTTTAGACAAGTTACTTGGTAAACCGTGAGTCAGCACAACGATACAATTTTAATGTTACTTGTATTAGGGTATTATTTAGACCTTCGTGTAATTTTGACCTCAAGTGTACGTATGTACGTAATAAGAAATGTATTAGTTTTTGGCATACATTTAAAGATAGTTTTTGGTATAATATAATTCCATATCATTCATGTTATTTTATTGTTAATAAATAATTAGTGTAGTTATCAAAATAAGCAAATAAAACATTTGTGTGAGTTAAAGTTGGGTTAAAATGTGAATTAAAATTGAATTAATAAAAATAAATGACACAAAATCACAATATACCACATTTGTAAATGAGTATTTAATCATTAATATAAACATAAATAGTCCTTCGTAATCGCGAGTTGGATGGACGTTTGTTTCATAACTTGTAATGTAATGGGGTAGAAGATCACATCTGTTCCATTGGGATTCGTTTATCGGGTAGTCTCATGTGCGCTGGTAGTAAACTATAAATGTAATGCGACTTTTAGGTGGGGCCGAGGTCAGCCTGACCCCGAAACGATCCAACCCGGTCCGGACTATGACGCCGACCTGGATAAGAAGCCGCGCGCTGGACAGATCCTCTGGATCCGCGGCCTCACGCGCCTACAGACACAGGTACGCATGCACCCACACTACATCGGGGACGGGTCAACGGATGTATTGTACTCTCAAATTGATGTTGAAAAATGTACTACCGTGGTGAAATTGTACGAAAAGTGGACTTTTATGTTGAAAATGTACCAGAAACGTGTACTTGTATGTTGAAAAGTGTACAAAAATGTATTCTCAACTGGAATAAATGACCCATATTTTCAAATCGAAATAATAATTTACTTTCGAATTAAAGTATATCCAAAGACTATTTTTACTTTGAAAATCTTACAATTTCATCATAAATTATTCTAAATTCGGTGATAGTAAATTTTGGTAAATGTACTTTATAAAAATACTTCATGCACTTTGGGGATGGTGGTAGTTTAGTTGGGTCGGTGTGTATTTCTAGTTTGTGTGATGTTTAAAAAAAATCATGTATTGGGATATAAAAAGTATGAAATTATTCAATACTAAACTTTAAATCCTTAGATATGGTTAAATTTAAAATATGTTAGTACATGAACAAGTAGTGCATTGTGAGGCATCAATTTGAAAGTACAATCAATCCTTAAATGTATCAACCCGTTGGGCAGCTTTACTGCTGAATATTGTGGGGTCTTTGGGTTGATGTTGGGCAGATGTACATCATCATTTGGAAGGAATTTGTATAAAAAGGACCATATAAATATGATTATCATATTTACATGGTTAACAAAATATTAGTCAATTTTGGAATTTCGTATTAAATTGACTATTATTTTAATACTTAGTATTCAAACAAAGAACACTTTATTTAAATTTTAAATGTTATTTTGATTGATATTAAAATTATAAGTGTTTTTTGTTTGATGTTTTAGTATAGAACCATCATTATTGTATCTAATGAAATGAAAATCTCGAATTTTATTAAAAATGATGTTTCTTACATATTTTTAAAACAGTTATTGTACATGTTTCTAAAAAATATCAAAACATAAAAAATATATTGAATAAATAAAAACATGCCACAATAACTGATTGCTGATTGGAAATAAATAATAAAGAAAAAATAAAAATTAATAACATAAAAAAAACGAATAATAATTTAGGAGTGGCAGAATTACATGTTCGAGCTTATGAAAGAGGGATAAGTTTTGAGTTTACAGCTATAATATATACAAATATATAAACAGCAGTCAACAGGTCAACACTGCGAAACCTTGGGCATCCTTACGCTAAGTCAACGATATAATTGTCCTTTATATATATACTTTTACTCTTTTTGCATACAAACGAATTTAACCACCATATTTCAATATTATGCATCCATATATAGAATATAATCGTAATAGAAATTATAGAAAAACGCTGATTCATTTTTTTTATATTACACATTATTAATTTAATTGAACTTTAAGCCGGTGTTTTCACAGTACGAGTCGAAACAAATTATTTTATATCAAAATATGAAATACACAAATAATTTTTCTTCGCAATAAATTCGTATTTTAAAATAACAATATTTATTTTTTATATTAAGTATATGATTTTTATTATTTACCTTTCAATTTTTTATTTTATATATTTATTTAAATATGTTTATCTTGTATAATAAGTTTCATTCTCCTATATTTCTTTTTCGCATTTATTTATACCTACACAGAGAAACACTTTACAGAGTAATAATAACTGTAGAATACGCTATTATATTTTGGCCCATATAAATGTAGTTTACTAACTCATAATATGTTCGGTTACTAATTTTTATTTCAACTTAAACATTATTAATTAAAATATTTAAAAATTACTTCAATTAGTAACCGAACGACACAGACATTAGATTATTTATTTATCCAAAAAAACAACTTTCATTTAACTTCTTTAACACCTGGTTTCATGACATCTATCAAACTTATTTATACTTTTAACATACAATCTTTAAATATTAAATTCTACTTACTTTCAACTTCTTTCTTTATATTCTTACTTGTCATGAAACTGGGCTACCCTAGTGACACTAGATAGCTCGGACATTGCGGTATCCCCGACTCGACACTTTGCATGCAACGTTGGCCCAAAACCTGCAAAGTGGAGTATTACCAACATTTGGCCCAATAATTGACTGTAACTGTTTATTGGCCGACAGTTGGCCGAATGTTGCATACATAGTGTAGAGTCGGGGTGTGCGCAACGCATGCGTATTCAGTCTGACGCTTCCCTTTTATTTCTGTTTTATTTACTATACTTAACACCTGAGTTGACTGTACCGCCCCTCCTACAACCATTGGCATGCTATTTAGGCTGTGACAATGTTACTTATCCCTCGTGAACCTTTCAAACAGTTGCTATGACTACCTAATAGTTTATTATAATATTCACTCAACATAAAACCACATCGCGGTATAAATATGACTATCTCTGTCTCTCTATCTTTTATTTAACTCTAGTCATACTGACTGTTTGATTTTTTTATTTTTTTTGTCTGTTTTATTTTTATTTTTAAGAATAGTATTTTGCTTGTGATACGCCAATCCGATACCTCGCTACTGATCCAAACCCAGCTCCTTAAATGTCGTTTATGGAGCGTGAGATTGACCCGCAGGGTGTCAATCTACTAACAAGCGTTACCGATCCGAGAGCAGTAACAGAATAGAATTCAAACGATAATTTGCCCATTTTCATATATTATTTTTCACTATTATTTTTGTACCGAATTAAGTTCATGTTACTGCTGTTATGCGATAGCAAAATTGAGTGTGGAGTGGATTTTTTAAAAATGAAAATTAAGTAAAATTAAATACACACGTAGCGAGAGCATGCCGTGTGCTCGCATACTAACAATTAAATTTAACCTAACGGTGGGACCTTTCTTTCCTTTGCCGTTGTGTTGTTGTCAGTGTTTTTTGTTTTATATGTATTTTTGTTATTGTTTTGTTTTTATTTTTGTTGTTTTTTTTTTTGTGAATGTTGTCCCCCTAGTGGCGTGTTTGTCGGGGTGTGTTGTCAGTCAGGTGGGTACAAGCGTCAAACTGGCGTCCAGCCGTCATCCGTAGTTTTGCATTGGCTTGCAGTTGGTAACTTGCCTTATTTGTGTTATTTTGCGTAAGTCTTGTTAGGCTTGATGTAGTGTCCGTTATTGTAAATGTATGTAGCGGAGTTGTTACGACGACGTCGGTAAGTATAGTAATGTAGAAACACCACCAGTACGTTGAAAACTTCCAAAAACGTGAGTCGTTTAGCTTTCTAACTTCTAGACGATATGAAGTTGTGCAAATATCAAAAGTATATATCTTATTATACTATTATATGTTCGTTATATTAATTTGAGTCGATATTTTCACAATGAATACTGTCAAATTATACTAAACACTGAATGTTCCTTGGCTCCTAAATAAATGTTTAACAAAAATCTTAACCGATGGCATGCTAGATGTTCTAGTATAAGTACCTTCACGTAAAGCGGACTTGCGAGCCACCACCATAGACGTATATGGAATTTGATAAAAATATGTCATAAAATAGAATCCAGTTAAAAGACTATTTCTTTTCTTTTAAAAGTGAGTGATAAAAGCCACTGTCTTGAATTAATTAGGTGTCACCTTAAGGTTAGTCCTCCCTTCGTCCTATCCAAGCATCAAGAGACCTGCGTTGGTGTAGTGTAGTCGGTCTTTTCAGGGTAGCTATGGCCTCCGATCGATCCCCATTTACTTTTCATTTCCATTGTTATTATTTTTATGTTATTCCTTCAGTTGTAATACTCTCGGGTCATATTTGTACCACGTGACACAGACCGCACACGGTCCATACACGCATCAGTACACTACACTACGTTTTCAAGTTTGGTTTTATTCCCTGATTTTTGTTTTAACAAAGGATCTCTTGTGTTGGCCTGCTTGCGTCTTGGACAGATGTGGAATGACCATAATATTTTGCTTTTTTGGTCGACTTCATCATCTCTGTTGACTCATATTTATCAGTAGTTACAAAAATATAATTTTTGGTCTTTAAATTTTTGTATTTTGTACTTTCTGTTTCTATATAATTACAAGAAATAAGTAATATTTTTATATAAAAACAAACATACACACTTAAAAGTTCATTATTTATTAATACGCTTAATAAAATGGGTAGAGACAGTATACAACTGAGGTACGTATCGTAAACGCTATTTTACTTATGAATCGCGTACATAACACCCGAGAGAGATGATGAAGTCCCAAAACCCCATCAGTCCGGCGGCATTCTAAGTTAGGGCATGGCGTAGGACGGTGTCGAATGGAGCGCGGAGCCGCGCGTCGTAGAGAGATGTTGTTGGCAGCCGCGGCCCGTGCTCGAGACCGAGGTGTAGTGGCGGCGCCGGCGCCCGCGCTGCCTGCGACGGACGCTCACGGTACCGCACGCTCTAGCACCCGCACCCCCACCCCCGCCCCCACCCCCGCGGCGACACTCACGTCTCCCTGTCTTGTGACGATGTCGACACCCTGTGACCTGTGACTCTGTGACCGATTTTAGGTTTATGAGACGTAGTTTGGTCTTTGATTAACATTAGTTTTCATTTAGTGTAATAATATCGATTAGAACACTAACACGGCTGTAGTGAGATAATTAACGATAAATCTGCTATGTAGTTAATGGTCTTGACCGAAATTAGGAATAATGTGGCTTCGGTTACACGGATGTGACCGAATGATGCGGTTATGGATAGTGTTAGCATGGATATAGCTATATTTCTCACCCTTATTTATATTGCACGTGGTCGTGGGCAGTCGTGGTTTACCATGCTTTGTTTTGGCATCTCTTTGAAATGGTACTCTGTCCAAACTTTTGTGACCGAAATTGCCACGACCACATGTTTAACTATGTAGATTTAGTGATTCCTACTGCTCCATGATTGTGGCATGTCACAATTATGGTGTTTCATCACCTTCTTACCTGTTTCTGTTTAGGCAAGATTTTAATTAGCCTCAACAATGTCACGTTTGTGACTATTGTCACTGTTTATTAGCGTGGTTAACTTTCAGCACGTCTATTGTAGTCACAGTTGTTTCTTTGAGCACTGCTAGGTTTACTTAGTCGTTACCTAATTCTGCACTGTCGTAACACCCTTATAACCTTGTTGTGACATATGACGTCATGGTTGTGACCTATGTTGACACAGTTGTGACTAGTGTGTCAGAATTGTGCCAATATTGGCACGATTTTCTTTTTCGATACGTATTTGTGTCGATATCGTCACATTTCCATCGATGATGTTTCCTTTGTGCTCCTGGAGCACGGTTCTTCTGCTAACAGCATGGTTGTAATTGATTCTCGCACGGTCGTAGCTCTTAGTTGGATTGCAACGTCTCGTGTCTCAGAAACTAAAATAGACTCAATCATTCAGTTTTCTTAACTTCGGGGGTTTTATTATATATTTTATTTCTATTCGTTTACTTTTATGAGTTCGAAATACTTAGATATTTTAAGTGTATTATTTTCTTTCTTCGACATTTCCTTTCCGTACACGTCGAGTGTCGTCGACAAACCGGAAGCATCTAGTTTCGCTCTGTCTGTCTCTATCTGTGTCGCATCACCCACGTATCTCGGTAGTCGTCTCTCCCCCTCGCCGGTCGGCTCGGCTCGCGGCTCGCGGCACGGTCTCGCCCTCGCTCTGAATACAGACGCGGTTCGGTCCGGATCCACGCCACACTCGGTCGGTAGAGCTCGCGGTGGGTAGCGGGTAGCGGGTATCGGGCGGCGGCTGCAGTGATGTCGCTTGCAGCTGCGCGTGGTGCGCGCGTTCAAGTCGACGCTGGAGGACCTGGAGGAGCGGCTGTCGGCGCACTCGGCGGCCGGGCTGCGCTCGCGCCTGCGCGCGCAGCCGCCCGACATCGCGTACATCGACGCGGACGAGCCGCCGCGCACTGAGACCACCATATTCTAGCCGACCACGACCCGACCGCGCCCGCCCTGCCCGACGACCCCGGACGCCGTTCCGAAAAGTCTGGCTGTTCGTCCACCTGCAAATATTTCCGAGCGTTTCGAAATTTAAAATGTACCTGACGCGATTATTTTTGCTTTGACGTCCAGACTTTTCGTGTTTTAAACGGTGATCCTAGTGAAAATCGCTCGTCGTCGTCGGCCATGCGACGGAGCGATCGACGTGCGCGTACGTTTCGATTCGTATTCGTGACCTGTCGATGTCGACGTTCCGACCCGGGGCGTTCGAACGCTCGCGGCGGATGCGACTTTCCGGACGTTCCGTGCGAACGTACCCTTCACGTGAACGTAAATAAGTATAGATGACCTATGAAAGTCTGTTAATATCGGAGCGGTAGATATTTGTATAGGTAGCTATTTGAAACGAAGCGGATAATTCTCCGATTTGAATCGTAAACTTTTTAATGATCCTTCGGACTGCCAGCGTTTTAATTATAAAATATAGAGGCATAAAAAACTAAGTACTTTTTAAAGTTTTCAACTTGTCATTTAGCTTTTATGATAAAGTTTGTTATGAAGTATATAAGATTGTCAGACACTAAGGGTACTTGGCAGCTTTTGTGTTCTGTTTCATAGTAAATTTTGGGACCATTTTTAGACCCGTTTCTATCTTCGGAATCAGTAAACTATATTTTATCTGGGTGTATTGTTTACCTAAACGGTATAACTGAGAATTATTATTGTTAATATCATATTCATACGCCTAAAGTTTAGTATGAACGAGACACTTCACGCAAAACAAATCTTGCTCTTTATCAAGAAGATGTATCTAAACGACAGTTTGCGTAATGTTATCACATTAATATTTACATAAAAAATAAAACTTGAAGCAAATTCCATAGCATTTTCTTTCGACGATTAGATATTATGGTGGGGCCCGCCGATTTTTAGCAGAATCACTCTATTTCAGATGTTGACGGTAAGTAGGTCTGACGCATAGGGAGAATAATTTGTAAGTATTATAGGAACTAGATGACGTAGGTACATTGAACCAGTTAAAATTGTAGAGCATGCACCCGTGGTGTCTGCACCTTGGCTGTCAGCGACGGTTCTGAGCTTCATTGAATCATATCAATTGTTAAAACTTTTACAAATAAAACAAAAAACAAGAAAATGCTTGCTTTAATATATTATAATACATCTAGATACGTAGCAAGCTTCTAAATATTTTTTAGTAATTACTTAAATATCTTGCAGTCACTAATTTTAAACAGTTAATAAACAATTGAGTATTATTCAATAAGCCATTACGTACACCAGAAGGTGAGAACGCGGGCGGCCATTTTGTAAAACCGTTTCACAAAATGGCCGCTCCGATAGTTTGTAAGTACCGAACATAATATAACGAAGATATATATTTTTTGGTACAAAATGTTGTTTATTTAATTGTTTTTAATTTTTAATTATTTTTGCTTCGCATTTACAGTGTGATCATGCTTATGTTACAGTTGTTGTGCATGTAAACAGATGTATGTGAGTATTGCACAATTTGTATTTTTTTTATTATTATTGTAAGTAGATGTCTGTACGGAGTCTCTGATAATATAATTATCTTAAGAATTTTTTTTTTCTATATTGTCAGATTCTCGGAAAAGGTTTTATATCCGAATTTCATTTTATTTGTTTGTTATTAATGTAACTGTTCGGCATAGAGTTCAAAATGTTTTTCTGTTTATATACAACCACGATAACTTACTTACAAAACTTTAACACAGTAGTTTTAAGCTAAAATCTATTCACGTAGAAAATAAAATAAACGCTTAAATATCTCCACTACTACCTACACCCGGAATCAGAAAACTTAGTGATGTAATATAAATAAATATAAAATAAAAACGGCTCTTTACATTATTCACTTAATTATTTCATTAACTCGGTTGTGTAAGTACTTAAGTGATAAGTTGATTTTTCTTAATATTTATTTATTTTGAGTTTTAATGTATAACAATAAATTTGTTTGTTAATAATACTTAACCGGCACTTTAAGTCGCTATAGTAAATAAAAACTCATGATAATAAAAGTATTTATTTGGCAAAAATGTTGATTTTATTTTGACCTTAACACAAAATCGTTGAGAAAACTAAACGCATTTGAAAATCGCGAGTAGCTCACATACCGGAATTTTATATTAATTTCAGTAGTGGTAGTAAACTCACGATATATATATTTTTTATTATTATTTTGTTATATAATTATAGTATTTGCTACTGGATGCCCTCGTCCCTGCCCCAGCTAGTGAATGCCCCTTATAGTTACAGTTAGGCACTTTACTAACGAAACTGCTTTCTAAAAATTTTTCTATTTTTAGCTAAACTCTTCACCTTTCGTAGTTTAGGCGTTCTAAAGCCAAATGATGACATTAAGTAATTTTATTAAATAAATATTATTTTATTATATAAATTAATTTTAAGTTTGATTTTGGAATGCCCTAGGGGAGTTTTTCACGTACTTAGTTGAACGGCTACAAAGCAGTTTGGTTATGCGGACGCACGTGTGACCCGCACGAGCGCACAGCTGCTACTGACACGTCCGTGATGTTGTTTTGCAGCAAAAGGCGGACATATTGGCCGGTCGCAGAATATTTGTCAATAATTATTTGGCGGAGCACCGAAGAATCAGCGTGCAATCTGGTGGCAGCTCACTGCCCGCCCTCAGCCCCGTATCGCATCAAAGCGATGATTAAATCCCTAAATTATACAAAAATTATATAAACCATACAAAAAATAAATATACACAAAAAAAACAATAGCTCTCGAAACAAAATTACTGCCAATAGCAAAAATAAAATATTCTGAACTTAAAAATGTAACTTAATATTTTTTCCTAAATTCTAAATTCTAAAAATAAATTAAATTACTTAATCATTTTTTAAATTCCTTAATGTAAATTGAGTAGCTAGTTGAGAATAATAATGTTTATTGTTTCAAATTATATTAAATATAAATAATATATTAGTCGATTCGTATAAATAATAATATTTTATTAGATGTATATGATACGTATGGTGCACCATTATTTATATGAACTATAAATAAAGTTGAGTAAAATTATTTTATTATAACGGTATAAAAACGTTTCAAATTATATATTAAATGGCTATTTCGATTACTTTTCATTCTGTAAATACCTAAAAATCTTTAATCTTCACCCTTTCTTGTAATTAGTATGTTTAAAAAATAGTAATATACGGACAAGTTAATGTGCCATTTTTTATAAAGAATATATAAATGAAATACACAATTTGTGCTACTCAAGTGCTTTTATAAACGATTTTACTAATGAGATGATATTTAAATTTGCTTGTTATTATTTTATTATATTTTAGTTTGGTTTTGAAACTGATGCAAAATAGTTGTGGATGGAGTTTTTAGACGTTTCTGATAGAGGCTGGTTGTTTGTTTACAGTAGTATATGGGTTTTTTTCGTATTTACATCTCGTTTATAAAAAAATGAATATACGAATATTTTTTATAGAATATATAATATGACTAGCCAGATCGTAGTTACTGCATACGTTGTTGAATGGCACCATTAAATAGATTAAAAGTTTGCATGACTGGTTTCTATATATTTCTTTTTCACTTGTATGTATTTTGGTAACGATTGTTGCTTGTATTTAAAGGTGATAATATTATATACAGCGGTATCGTTACCTTTATACCCACTGTCTCTTACACTACACAACTTTTCACTACCTATGCCATGGTTCACCAACTTTAAAATCTGGAGTTTATGGACTTAAACATAGATTTTTATATGAAAAAATCATGTGTTTAGTACATAATCATCGGATTAGAGATTGACGAACTTGGGCCTTAGTCTTCCAACAATTGTTTTTTTTTTTAAGATATCTCAAGCAAATTTAATTATCACCCCAAATGTTTTGTGGTAAATAAAGATTAATATGTTTATTATGTTAAGTATATATTACAAAATATTTTAATAAATCTCTGTGTATCGGTTCCTAAGTAAAATGCACCACTTTTAGACTTATGACGATTGCCTGCTACATCAAATCTAAGAGATTAGTACATAAAAATAATATACTTAATTACTTTACGAACGGATAATCGTGTTTTGGTGTATACCGAAAGTTACATGTATAAAAGGATACTTATCTTTTTTTCAAACATTTCTAATTACGCTTTTCGTAGGTGCGTACACGCCATAGTAATAAATCACTTAAATTATAAAAAATAACAATAGCAAAGCATGATTTCTGCTGTACCTAATACTATGTTTAACCCGGCATAGAAACTGATAATAATATTAATACGTTATCCTAACGCTTCTTGTCTCTTAAACTTTAGTAATAAAGTATCTATACTCCAAAGTAACTTTCATTTCACCTGCCACAATGTGGAGAGCTGCAATAATAAGGTAAACTTGCAGTTTGCGAACATCTTGATGTGTCGATGTTGGTCAAAATGTTTGTGGTCGGTCTGTTCACGGCCCTCTGTGTCGTGCAGTCTAGCTAGTCGATGTTAGACGCTTAGCGCTTACACGCTCCTGTACATAGCATGGACCGAGTCATTGCATATATGACTGTAAAACAGTGACTAAATCCAAAAAGATTAATTATGCTGTTTTTCAACTTTGTAACGATTCTATATTATACTCTTATTATTTCCGAACAGTTGTTATGCATAAATAACATAATAATTAACATAATAATGTTAATTTAAGCATGTGTTGAAATATAATGTAATTTCTTTTTAGATACCTATTCAAACTGAATCTGATCATAATCGAAGTATTAGAACGAATTGTTACAAAGTATATGTATATACTGTATAAAAATAGTTTTTTTTAAAGTATGAACCATATATGCATTGACTATAAATATTAATATAATCGATAGATGGCGTACATAGCTTCAAATAATCCACGCTCAAATGTATATTACAAATATATTGTTAGACATAAAGTCTAAGATGTATCAGAGTTAGTGTTAGAATCACAATATATGTATGCTTATGTAATATAGATGTAGCTTGAAATAGACTAGTCTATTAAACATTGGTCAAAAATAGATATCTGGTATGTGAGCAACTACGTCGATAAGATACTATGTGTGCTTCACTAGAAATAGTTCGCATGACAACAACATACTACAATTGTTTACAACACACGAATACAACACACGCACAATACAGTTTTATTTCAACAAAATAATCACAGATTCTGCAAGGACCAAAAATATGTGTTCAATGTTTAAATGTTCGATGTAATTGTGTTGTTTTATAAATTATTTTGTTTATTTTTTTTTTATTGCGTTTCAAATGAAGGATATAAAATGGAGCCCTGGATGGAAGTGTAAAATGTTTAGTTTTAAGTGCACACCCCATGAATGTGCTTCTTAAGGTACCCAATAGGTAATCCTGCGTTGTATTACCTCTATTTATGTTACCCGTGTATCTATATATATTTATATACCTACTTCTTGCTCATCGCTTCGAGGCACGAGCTTCGTATAGTCCCCTGGCGAACTTCTGATATAACTCTATTAAAATGGCACTGCTAGTCGAACGCTTTTCTAAGTTCTGGACTTACAGTTTTCATAGAAAACATATGTATATCTTAACATAAACGGTGCTTTTATGTTGAATGTGAGAGTAGAAACGCGTTTGACCCCAGCACCGCAGTATTTATCATATATATTTATATATATGTCCAGCCTTTCCGTGCGCCCTACTACTGCAACCTCTCTGACGTAAACCTCTTACTTCATATTCTCGTTTTTATTTTCTTTTCCATGAAAACCCAATTGCACACGGAAGGTGATAGGGGGCGAGTTACAAGAACGATTGATACCCGTGCCCTACAGCAAGACGTCTACCGATCAAGCTGTAAGATTCGAATTAAAACGACAGCCTGTTTCACTCACTTGTTATTTGTTTATTTGAATTTTGCGTTAACGTTTTGTTTTGGTTTCGTTTTTTTTTATATATGTTGAATCTTTAATACTGTACTGTCTATCTCTACCTATACATTATATGTTATCGAACCCATCCGCTCTGTTTGTTGTATAAGTGTGCACTTCAAATTATATAAACACCAGGTTTTAAAATTCCTTTTATATAACATTTATATTCCAATGCTTTGCAACACCTTTTGCGCTTTTTCCTATTATAACACTAAGCACTTATTTATATTCACGGGTATCATCATATTTTAAAATATAATGCCTAAAACCATGTGATTTATTCTAATCATAAGTAGTTATTACAAATATAATTGGGTAACTAAAGTTAAATTATATAAAAAAAGTGCCCACTTTATATCTTATTTATACTTCATATTTTATACAACATATAAATTTAATGTGGTTTAATAATTATATATTCAAGTATAAACAAAAAATAATAATATTCGTATAATTCTTATATTAATAACAATGACATGGTTTTAGAAACATAAAAAAATAAAAATTTTATTTTTAAATTATTCCAACATTTGAAGGTTCGTGGTGTAAGTATATTTTGAAGTGCGCGTCTTGCATGTCTCATAGCATGAACTACCGCATGCGCTGTGTTATTCGTATGAATCACCCTCCCCGGTCCAATTCAATGTTCAATGTACATATTTCAATGCAATGTTATAATCAGTAATTATTAATCGACTTCAAAAATAAAAACTGTCGATATAAAAAGTTTTAATAAGAATATAATAAAAATATAAATTCATTCTTATTATTATATTGAAGTCGATTTTTCAAATGTAAATATTTTTGGTGTGACTTAATGTTTTCATTATTACATAAGTGTTTGATGTATTAAATCTAACAATATAAGAATCAAATATTTAGGGACAATTTATGGTAATGTAAATAAAGGATATAGGTGAAATGACCAAATTAATTATACAGTGTGTATAGGTTCATTAAGATTTCAATAGATATTAATTTTGTTTGGCAACCATACATCATAGCATAGAGACTTCATTTTGTATTGTTTGCCCACATTTGCACCTAGCCTCGTTGACGCATTTATTAAGGGTCGGTGCACATCAGCCGACTTAAGACCCGATGCGTAGCTGAGGCATAATCGTCGTCGTGGGGTCCTAAACACCTGGGCAGTGATTTCAACGCTTTCAAAATCATTACCAAAATAGACGCATCTGACGTCATTTTTAAAATACGCTTTTAGATTAAGGAGTCTTCATATGATGTCTCTAGAGCGCTTGGTATAGGGACATGATGGTCGAGGTCTGCTTGCTTACAACTACGGATATAGGACGTTGGGAACGCGATGTTTGCTTCGTATCATGCAATGTTTAGGGCATTAGAGCTTTCGCGCGTAGCTCACATAGTCACAGGTCGACATGTATAGTGCATGGACGAGATAGCGACACGGCACGACCGACGACGCGACGTCTGTATTCAGAGGGGCCAAGCGCCGCCCTGCATGGCATGCGCCGACAACACTGTGACTGGAACTGGATAAGCGTCACGACACATTTACCGACAATATTCAACGTCTGTCCGAAAGTATGGAACGTTGCAAACGCCCGTACGCATCTATGATGTGTATAACGTTTCATTGGGTACGTTCTGTTCGGACGTAGTCGGTCAATGTGCGGTGACCCTTACGCTTTCTTGCCTCTTATATGGTTCGGTGTGCTTATTTTCATGTTAATTATATTGAGGGTCGTCGCGTCGGATTCTCGGATCTGCGTGAAGACCCTAGGACCAGGCATCCGAACCGCCACCGCTATTTAACAACATTTTAACACAAACAAGAAGTGTTGTTATATTTGTACTGACAATTGTAACTTAATTACTTACATATTAATTATTCAATCGTTTTTATTGTAGAAGTTACAAATTGTTAGAAAGAATACGCTGGCTTTTCGTATTGTTAGAGGTAAGAGAACAAGAAAGCGAAAAGCGAGCGTGTTCTAGTGGTGGTGTGTATGGATGTCGAGAGTATCGTTGAGCGTCGGCATGTGTGTGCGGGTGTGCGCAGATCCGCGTGGTGAACGCGTTCCGGCAGGGGCTGGACTCGCGCGGGTCGCTCGCCGACGCCGCGCTGGCGGAGGCGCTGCGCAAGCAGTCCGCGCTCGCCAAGCGGTTCTCGCACTCGTCGGGGGAGTGGGAGGGGCACGCGCTGGCGCCGCACGACCTGGACGTGGAGCGGCTCTCCTCGCACAGCCACACCGAGACCGCCGTGTAACTACTGGCGCCCCTAGCGCCCCTAGCGACCACTAGCGCCCACTAGCGCCCACTAGGCCGCGCCCGGACGATCCACTCGCGAGTTTGTTTCCGACCGCGGACGTGCGAGCCGGCGCCCCGCCCCGCCACGCTCGACCGTCACTTGTATTGTTAACTAGTGTGTTTAATTATTCGATTGTTTTGAAAATATTTTATTATTATACGCGCGCGGAGCGTCGCGCGCGTCTGTTGAACGAATAAAAATATTGTCTAATTATTAATTTTAGATTTAAGCGCAAGGATGAGCGAATGGATACGTGTGTTTTTTGAAAAAAAATAAAATTTTCGCATACCATCGTGTCATCTGTTACCATCGTGTCATCTCTTACACGGAATGAAATGTTTTATATTGCTTTTGTCAAAGACATGTTGTGGGAGCGGCGGGGGGGCGGCGCGGGCCGCTCGCCTCTTTTGTATAAAGTTGTTTCATTTGTAGCGCAGCGTCGACGCACGGCCCGACCCGCGCCGGCCCCCCATACTACTTACTATATATATTATATACTTAACTAAATTATTGAACTATTAGTTAAGGTGTTTGTTATAAATTTCAATAACTTTTTTGTTTTTACGACCTTTTTCCCCTAAATCTAAGTATACATTTAAGTCATATCTCGAAGCGTAGACGCATCAACTGGACCGTTTGTACACAAGATGTGAATCTCTTGTGTACAAACCGACACGTAGACCACTTTGAACATCTTCAAAATGTTTCAAATAGAAATAAACATTAAAATTGTATAGCTGAAGGTATTTATTTGTAATGCTAGTCTCTTATGAAACAAAATACTAATTATTCAATTATTATAATGTACTTATTGATTATTGATAAATACTTCAAGTTTATTAACATGATATAGTCTACGGTGTAACGAATTGTTTTCCGTTTGTTTTCTCAATGAGCAATAGCGAGGCGCTCGACATGTAGGCGACGTAGGATCGCAGCAGTGGCATTTTGACTTATAAAGTATAAGAGGTGTATCTCGAGTTAGTGAGAGCCGACCGATCGCTCCCACCCTAGTGTACGGCGTATAAGTGACATCAAACGATTAGTGAATCGGCAATGTTCAATTTTGTATAGGACGTTTCATAGTAGCAGTATTTGAGAGTTGTTACATATTATTTGTGAGTCCGTCGACGCCACGTCGGCGGCGCCACGCCGGCGCGCGTCTGCCGCGCCATCTATTCAACTATTATACAATCTTGTAAGTAATTAAGTATTAGCTTCAAATCAATAAAGCCTTTTTAAAAAATTAGTTAAAAAAGAAACTATTAAAACTTCACAATGTTTAACTAAAATAATATTAGTTATGATTTCAGTGAATAGAGAGGTATCATGGTATCGTTTGTGTATTATATACTATTGTTTCGTTGATAATCGTTACCGAGTTCCCCAATGAAAGACATAAATAATTAGGAGTCTATACTGTAACGTAGCGGTGCAAGGCCACCCTAACCTAACAATAAATTGTTTTGACACGTCAGTCTGCCACTAACCATTTTAGGTGATAAGTCCCATTGTTGTATTTTTCGTCTCACAATAAATGAAAATCTATTTTATTGTTTTTAAAATGTGTTTTATTTTTATTAGCTAAACCCATATATTCAGTGCTCGAAGCGCCAGTGTCGTACCACAACAACATAAACCAGTATTGTTAGAGCAGAAGAGGGATGCTGGTATACAATATTTAAAGCAGCTTCTCTTTCGTACAACTGCAATAATAATAGTAAACGGTGCCATAGTACGGTTGCTGACATAGTAGCGTCGAAAGGGTTAAGTCGGCGATAAATCGGAGCACTGGTCTCATTGGGCGCCAATATGATATTATGGCACCCATCTGGGGCGTAATGAGGATAGTAATTATTATACCCCATTATTACAGATACGCCTTTGTTTAAATTGTTCTCATAGCCTCTGCTATATCGGTGAAGGAAAGCATTGTGAGGAAAACGGCCTAAGAACTAATCATTTGAGGACATCCACCAACCCGCACTGAGCCAGTGTGTGTGAATTAAGGCCAAAACTCTCAACTCATAAGCAGTGGCGGATTAACGTATAAGCACTACAAGCACGTGCTTGGGGCCCCTGGTCTCCAGGGGCCTCCATCCTCTGCTGGCGTTTCATTTTATACATACATTTTATCGAGATTCATCCGCAATATGTCCGAAATCACAAGGCGCGAGCAGTCCGGGAGTGACCCTTCATACACCCCCGCAGGGCCCTGCCCCTTGCGCGCCCTTCCCGCACGTCGCGTCGCGCCGCGAGACCGAGTGAGTGAGTTAATTGTCTTTGCATTGCAAATGATAGCGCCCATACGCATTACCGAACGTACTTACCTACTTTATTTACGGAGTGGCTTTGATTAAAACTACACTTATCGTTACCCCACACAAAGTTTTCAGGTAAGTACTTTATTTATGCTTTCACTATTGATTACGTACACGTATAAAGAATAATGGCCTTAGTATTGTCTTAGATTTACGCGAATATCACACATTGAAATAAAACTACTTTTTAACGGATTTTATCGCGGTTTATTTTAGATTTTAGATCCCGACGTTTCAAAGTCTTTTCAGACTTCATGTTCACGGGTGGACTGAGATATTTGACGTCCAAAAATATTAATCACAATTATTACTGACTACCTTCAAACATTAATATTTAAGTTGCGTTCCGATTTAAGCAAACTGAGCTCACAGTGTCCCGAATTCTGAGTTGATTTTGCTTGGGTTTTGGTACAAGTAAATTAAGCACTGGGTCCCAAGCTGGTGGTATATTCCAACCATTTTCTCTGTTAAAATTAGGATGTTTTTTAATTTCAATAGCTTCGCGGATCATTCTTGGTAGGAACCGGTTTTCTTTGACAAGGACCTGTGTTTTATCAAATCTCAAGTAATGGTTGGGGCCTTTTTGAGTATGTTCACACACTGCAGATTTCGTCGAGCGTTGATGTTTAACATCAGCTATGTGTTCTTTTACGCGGGTCCCTATACTTCTTTTTGTTTGTCCTATATAAGAGAGTCCACAAAAAAAAAAAAAAAAAACCGTTAAAAAGTAGTTTTATTTCAATAATGGCCTTTTTCAACAATAGTTCTAACCTTATGTTTCATAACTAAACTTCGAAAAGTCCCTCAACTTTCACCACACTTTTCATAGCTTTTTTACATTTTTACTAAAATAATAATAAAATAGGTAATGTCTATTTTGATGAACTTTCATTTTATACCTACTTTCTACCTTCCATTCCATTCCTTTCATTTCATTTCTTTTTTCGATTTAAGCAATAGAGGGCCTACACAGGCTCTGTGCTTAGGGCCTCGGATACTCTTAATCCGCCACTGCTCATAAGATAGTTCAGAGAAGACCGAGCCCAGCAGTAGGACACTAAAAATGGTTGTAGTGAAGTGATCACGGATACTCTAATGGTGATATAGGCAGTGGCAAATTTACTTTGCAGCCTCTGTGCTCCACATTACGTACATTTTTTTTACTATCAAAGTTTTATACACCTACATAGCCGGCGAAAAGTGGGTGATGTTCACCTCTGCCTACACCTTGGACTAATGCAGGCATGATGCTATGTTATACACTTATGTTTAGTAAATTCAAAATAATAATGGATATGAGGTGCTGGGTTCATTTGAATAGACGTGCCTCTGTTGTTCTGTACCAACTCCCACTTTGATCAAAGATGGATACTATCTAACTTTTCTACTATCAATGATCTTTTTAATAACATTCGTGCGGGATGAAAGATGGTTTAGATGTCTAGGCATTTAGTTTCAAGCCAGAGACCTCGTGTGAGCCGTTGCCGATCCTGACCTACAGGCATACGATGTCTAGTATTAATATTTCTTATCGTAACCATACCAGTGTTTATAATGAGGCGGTACATATACTCTGGAAGTTGAGCTTTCGATTACAAGTGAGCTCTTTAGTTGCTTCATGTTATGAATGATAAATTTTACATATATGCCATTTGTATAAGAATTTCTTAACAGTGGCACACCACCGTTATGAAGTTCTGTAACTGTATTTGTTATTTTTGGTAACCACAGTTAACAAAAATAAACGATACCCCAGTGAATGTCAGTACGTGACACTACTCTAGTAACGATGATATTTAGACTTAGAGCAGATATAGGTAAGGTTTCAATATCGTCTAAATACGAAATAGCACTTCTGACTGGAGTTGATTAATCTAAATGGAATAAAAATTAAAACAGCCTTCAATTATAATTGTTATATTTACAATGTCACATAATGAAACTTGGGTAACTTAAAACTAATTGTTATCACTCAATATTCTAGATATTCCTTGAAATGTGAGTCGGCTGGGCGGCGGCTCCGAAGGGATAAAGTTTGGCATTGCTGACACATTGGGATCTGAAAACATACAATAACTTGTAATGTCACTTACTCCAGTTTTGAACTGGCGAAACAAGCTTAAGAAAATATTTGCAATATCAGTTACAGATGACTAGAACGAGATAGACAGTGCTGTAATATGTTTTTTTGTGTAAACTTACAGTTAGAAAACTACAATACTTAGTAACTAACCTAATTTTGGGGGCAAAGATAATGTAGGTGTTTGCATGATGGCCTGTTTCATCTGTTGCTGCAGTAACGGTGGCAATTGCGATTGTTGCATCATTTGAGACGAAGGCGGCATCATTGATCCTTGTGGCAACCTTGGCCCTTGTGACATCATCGGCCCTTGTGGTATCATTGACCCCTGTGGCATCATTGGCCCCTGTGGCATCAAAGGCCCTTGTGGCATGATCGTGCCTTGGGGCATCATTGGTCCTGGAGGTATTATAGCCCCTTGCAACATGGATTGTATCATTGGATGTTGCATTTGTGCGAGATGTGGGGGAGGAGGAGATCCCGGGGGTGGAGGGGGAGGGGGTAAGGCGTCCCACAGTGGGACGTGGTCAGGGTGGGTGGCAGGGCACGGCCACGCGCAGCCGACACGTTTTGGTTTCTTCTTCTGAAATCAAAAGAATATTATTAGATCCTTCGTATTCTTTATGGGAGAACTGTGTACTATAAAACTGGGTTCACACAGTCGGTTTTCGGTATTAACGATGTCTAAACGGTTCTATGTACAATGTATATGCCACTATATATACATTGAGACATACTGTGAAAGAACGTGCAGGACAATGCCGTGTGAATCTATACTAAAGTTATATCTAATCAATGGGGCTGGTAGACGTTAAATAAATGTAAGACATATGGACCTAGTGTCCAAAATAAATAATAATAATTATTATTACTGTAGCACTTCGACGGGATTTTTGTACTTAAAGGTTATTCTAAAAACACAATAAGGTACCCTAGTACAAAGTTATTCGATACTTCAAAACAATAAATTAGGTATGGAACCAAAGACCTGGATCCCGATTTTTGCGTTTTAGACATTTATCTCTAATAGACATGTCGAAAAAAATTGCGAATATCGATTGAAAAATAATAAAATTATCATATGATATCGATTGGTATAGACTTTTTTTTTTATCTCTAACGTGACATTCTAAAAATAGGACAATTAAGTTTTCAATCGTCAGTCGCCATTTCTTTTGCATGTCTAAAAAAGCACGAGGATCGGAATCCTGTGTCTTCTACATTATTTTGGGGGTATTCATAACATAGCGCGCATCATTCATACATATTATAAATGCGAAACCCGTCGAGTAATATTGTTTGTGGCCAAAATTTGAAACGCTTGTCCAGGTTTCAAGTTACAAATAGTATAATAGTAGTAATTGATATGAAAATACACTCATAGGAAGGTTTGGATATTATAAACGGAGACATTTTCAACATTTAAAGATATAAAACTTACCCGCTTTATAGGAGGTTCTTCGACATCAGAATCTTGTCCAGGTTTGTAACCATCCGCAAAACTGACTCGCTTTGCACTTCGAGGATCTGACAGGGGCTTGGCACAACTATAAATAATATGAAATTAATTTTAAAACTAGTAGAAAATGCACTTTTTATTTAAATAGAGAGGTGAAACTGCCTGCTGTACATCGAGCCAAATGGAAATAAATTTATCAGCTGCAGCGACAAGGTTATCAAACTTAAAAGAAGTCAAATTATAGACAAGTATTTAACTAGGGGTCAGGAAATTAACAAAAAAAGTGTCGCAGTGTAACATAACATCGTTTATTACTGATCAATGCTTGGTTGCAACAGTACAGGTGATAGATACTACAAGGCATAGATCTGCCGAGGTACATAAACAGTTTGTATGCCATAAGCTGTTCATGTTTTGTGTTTGTGTGTAGTATGTATTCACGTGTGCATTTGTAAAGACGCTTCAAGTTCTACATGTGTGCTGTACGTGGTTACCTCCCCCAAAACTGCAGAAACAATTTAGTACTAGAAGGTGCGTATTACACCCCCCGTGTTAAATGCACTAAAAGTATATAAGTTCCTCTTATCATTTTATTAAATTCGTGCACGATCCAAGACAGTTTAGGTGTCCCGGGACTTGGCCGGGTTAAAATCCTGAGTCTCTTCACGACTGCCGCTATCCCTCCTGGCTTACAGGAGTAACAGCAGTGAGATAGTGGTAGTGGGTTAAGTCCCAAAAACAAAATCAGTTCCTAGTACTAACAAATTAAATGATAATTTGGGACTAAATGGCGCTGTGTGCATGTGTGAAGCAAGAAATAATCAAAGATGATTTTAGTTAGACCGAGGGTTTGCCAGATTTTAAATTTCTAATTACACTTCTATATTATAACTTCAAATGCATATTTATCTATATACTTACGTCATTAAAATCCCTTTTTCTGGTCCATCTTTATCTTCCGTTTCGTCCTCGCACTTTGCAACCTCACCCAATACTAAAACACGATAAAACAATAGAGTTTTACAAGAACAACGTACTATTGAAAATTAATTTACCCTCCTATCCTGTGTACCTACAATAGCTGTGACATCGAGTAATGCATGCAGAATACAATGACTTCTAAATAAATAATATTAAGGTAAAATTTATGTATTCATACAGCCTTTTTCATAAAAATGATTAAGAAACTCTTTAGTTAAAATGTACTTTCTCTTTCTTACTAGTAATTTGGTACATGTTATGTCTGTCTGTAAGTAGTTGTGCACTAGGATGTATACCATAACAATGTAATATATTGCTGTATAGAGTAACAACTGTTAATGGACTTAAATAAATAAATAAAAATAAAAAAAACTGAACCTACCAGTATTTTTAAGCGCCTGATTGATCCGATCATCAAGCGTGGACACTTGTGGCTTCTCTGCGGGTGTTTCTTCGAAGGTTTCCGTACTGTCTGTGTTGAAACAATCCCCGTACTGCAGCCTATCTGACGCACCGTACATATCCTCGTACGCTTCATCATAACTCCTGAAAATTTAATCATTTTATATAAAAATGAATTGATGTTTGTATGTATAACAAGTTTATTAAGAATTCCACTAAGATAGTATCTAATTGCAAAATTTTGTGACTCAATCACAAAATACTTACTAGTCGGAATCGGATGAAATTTGGCAAAAAAGGAAAGGTTATAGTCTGGAATAGCACATAGGCTACTCATACCACGGGCGAAGTCGCGAGCGGAGTAAAATATGTTCGGCTTCGATTTTATTTACAGGTAGATCCCCAGCCATTTACTTAGTAGTTTTAGACAAAATCTTTTTTTAGAGTTGTAGACTTACCCTCGTATTCATGAACATCTTAGTCTTTGTCATCTAGACATATAGACTAGTAAGATAGAGACAAAGTCCATTTGAAGTAGAGAGTCAGAAGATTTTTATAAATAAGACAGTTAGTAATTTTTCACACAACGAAATTCGGGGAATCCCTTGTTTACCATGGTAGGGTTGCTATACGGTAGTTTGATAATGTTATAAATATCTAGTGGAATTAATCGGCCATGTAGGACTCAATGGTATTTTGACTTACCCGGAACTATTATTATTAGACCTATTGTTCGCGATGCTCTGTATCTGGTAGACGGGCTGCTGCGCAGGAGTCTCGTGCTGTTCAGCGTTACCGCCCGTCAGCACTATGTTAACCTCGCCCGGCTTCAAACCTGTCACCGAACACGATACATTCAAAACCTTTTTTCATTTTATACAATAATAAAATCTAAAATAAACCGCGACAAAATCCGCCAAGTAGTGTTATTCGAATAAACAGTGAGATGAGGGAGGTGTACCCCATCGCGACGGCCTGTGCGCGTGCGGCGCGGGGCGGTGCTGCTGCTGCTCCGCGCGCCAGTCGCACTTGATCTCCCCGCGGCCGCGCGCGCGCACCACTGTCTCGATGCGCGACACCTCGCTGCGGGTGCTGCTGGTGTCTGCCCCTACCTGCAACTACACGACCGTAATAATTAACCCTTGTCCGCGATCTATGTATTTTCGTGATACACTTCAATGAGAAATTTTTACTTCTAGATTTGAGCCTCGACGTAGTAATTTTATTTTACTTCTAGATCTATAATATAACTAGACACGTCCCGTTAATTAAAGGTGAGCGCGTTAATTGCCCGTTATCTATACTAATATTATAAAGCTAAAGAGTTTGTTTGTTCGAACCCGTTAATCTCAGAAACTACTGGTCCGATTTGAAAAATTCATGCACTGTTAGGTAGCCCATTTATTGAGGAAGGCTAAGCGTACTTTTTATTACAAAAGACAATTTAGTTTATTTGCAGAACAGATATTTAAAAAAAAAATTGTGATTGGAGCCTTCTTTTAAGCAAGTGTAGGCATGCTTGTATCAGGGGACTCCGCTCTCCATACCAAGTATTCTTTGCACTTTTATCCCAATGCTGGGCGTGATATGCATTTCACGCGGGTGCAGCCGCGGCATAAAGCTATAGGCCGACCGTTTAACTCGCGTATCGCATATCGCCAAGATTCTGACTCCTCAAGCTGCACAGACAGTGATGATGATTCAAGCGATATGGATATTAGTGACGAATAGTCTTACATTACTTTTATCTGTGGTTAAATAGTTCTTTATGAGATTTAATTAATGTTTCATGACTTTGTACCTCAGATGGCGATACGCGAGTTGAACGAGCGGCCTATAGTGATAAACATAAACACTATTCAGATTGAAGGAAAAAAGTATTAACAAACACAAACCTGCTTAGATACATCATGTTGATATTCCATAGCCATTTGTTCATACATCTCATAGCTTCCTTGACTTTCATATTCATGGAATTTATCATCTTTAAAACACTGGTTAGCAGTAATGACGTCATTGAAGTTGTAATTAGAGTTTTGTGATGAAGGCCGAAGGTGACTCTCGTCCTTTTCATAAATTTCTTTGGCAGACTCTTGAGAGGAGGTCTGGGACAGATTGGACTCGTCTAGGATTTGGATAGGGGTAGATTGGGGGAAGGGAATGTCGCCTATTGGGGTGGGTGGAGGGAATGGGATGTTATCCTGGAAATTTAAAATTACAAGTTAATTTCACTTTAAAAATGTAGTGAAATGAGGAATGAAAGTGTTAAATGGATTTTTCTAATTCAATTAAAGAGACCAAACTTCAACCCTTGTTTAGTGTCCCACAGCTGGGCACAGGTGTCCTTCCAAAAACTTACGAGTTGAGAGAGTTTAGGCCTTAATCCACACACGCTGGCCAACTGCAGGTTAGTGGATGTCACATGTCCTCGAATGATTAGTAGTTCTTAGACATGCCTGTTACCTCACGATGTTTTCCTCAGCAATATTGAGCTACGGCGATGTTACAATTCACAAAAAAATGTGTGGGCACGACTGGGAATCGAACTCGCGACCTTATAAATCTAAGGCGAGGCCCGTACCGCTGCGCCTCCGCAGTATCAAATTATTAACCTAAATTAATTTAATTTAGACAACATAAAATCGTCCAATTTCGTCACACGAAGCGCGTCGAAAGTTACATATAAAATACATAAATATTGTAATTTATACGGCAAACAAAGTCTCCAATACCAAACACCTAAGCTAGTTAACGAACTACCTGAGAACATTAAAACCCAAATAAAAGAAACGAACATATAATACAATTTAAAAAACCATTTCCTATCTAAATTGATTAAAAATATATACTATGCATAACAAATAGAATCAGTCATCATAATATGCACCACTGTTTCACTGCCTGAACGAGTTATTGTATGTTGTTTAAAATAATTTATAAGTAGTGCACCTACCTACAAATTTTAATGTATTAACTGTTTATTTACACCTACCTACAAATGTAATCTTGTTAACTTCACGAGATTAATGATAATGTTGATGTTAATTAATGTCGAATTTACGAAGACGAATAATTGTACCGAAAAATCAGTGATGGTTTAGCGACACTGCTAACGTAAAAGTTTCTAATTGTATCATCATCATCATTCCCCGTGCCTTTTTCCCATTTCTATCGGGGTCGGCTCCCAGTCTAACCTGATGCGGCTAGCTACCAGATTTATACGAGCGACTGCCATCAGACCTCATATACCCATAGGGAACCAGTAGCCGAGATGGTTATACCAGGTGTCAGATTATATTGGCTTCTGACTATACGTAACGACTGTCATAGATGTGTTAAATGACAACCGGGACCGACGGTTTAACGTGCTCTCCGAAGCACGGAGGGTATTCCCTCAACCAACCAGACACCGAAACAAATTTTTGTTGTTACACAAATATTGTCCGAGGCGGGAATCGAACCTGCGACCTCCCGAGCACAGTATAGCCCAATCGGACGGCTTACACCGCTCCCTGTATATTTCTGTTATTAAATAAATAAATAAAATAAAATGTAATGATTGTAGTGGCAACTACTGAGAAACACTTCTAAAAACTTAGTAGGCATCTTTTTTTAACTTAGCGCTTGTACCTATAGCATAATGTTTAGTGTATTGTATTAAATCTGTCCGTTGTCTAGAAATTGTTAGTATAACAGCTCCGCGTATCGCGTACATTAAGCTATTCTCCTACGGTCCTACGTCTGATCTCTTACGGTGGCTCATATGGTGTCGGTCTACCAGTCCCAAAGTCGCGTAATCTCTGAGAGTAAAGTGTGAGGTATTAAACAGTTGTCACTTACCATAAATACAATATCGGACCTGGTACTAATATCCTGGATCTCCTCCACATACTGGACATCAACATCAACAATGCTCTCCCTTTCATCTTCCACTACTTCAGCAGTTATCTCACAAGATTCCTCTCTTACAGGTACATTTCGTGGTTTTTCTTCTTTCTTACTTAATTCCCGTGATTTTTCCACTTTAGAACTAATTTCTTGAGTGTGTGTAGTTTTATCAACATCTTCTATTTGATTTCTTGGTACTGGTTTTATAGGTGCTACTGATAATACTGGCTCCTGAAGATTAAATTAAGTTTATTATTTAAACCAAACTATATTTTTTCATCATCCCTATCCATAATGCAGTTATAATGGAGTTTTTTGACGCCCAGCTTTAGATATGTTTTATAAGTTCTATTTTATATTTACTTTTTTTTTAGGCTAAGTTAGTACGTAGGATTTGTTTTTATGGTATCGTAATTGTTGATTGAAAAAAAAAAACTAAAAAAAAAAACTGGATAAATTGGTTTAGTTTTCTAAAATCTTTTGATATTTAATTTTCCAGGAACGTACCCCAGAAGGCTAGCGGTATTACCGAATTGGATAGCAATGCTGACTAACAAAAATGTTATTAAGTTACATCTGTTTTACTTAATTTTTAAATTAAACTCACCTTAACTCGTACGTCCTGTCTTTCTTCCACAATTTTCTCTTGCACATCTTTTTTCTCTTTCTGTTTCACTTCTTCTGCTATCTCTTCTTTTACTTCATCGTTCTCTTCCCTCTTTTTATCTCGTTCAATTACTTCTTGCTTTATATGTATATTGTTCCCCACAAAATCATTCTGCAACTCTTTAACATTGATAATTTCTCGCGGTTTTTGTCGTCTAGGTGAAAATTCAAATTTCTCATCATCAGTAAGCCTTTCAGTTTTGATGTTATTTAGTATATTTTCATCAAATTCTTCACTTTGTGTAGATTCTGAAGAAGACTGTTTTCGTTTTTTCTTTTTTACTTGAGATTTCTTGTTTTTCTTGCGTTTTTCATCTTCTGATTGTGTTTCTGAGCTGGATGAACTAGATGAGCTACTAGAAGATTTAGCTTTAGCTTTCTTCTTTTGGGCTTTCTTTTTCTTTTGAAGCTTTTTCTTCTTTAGTTTCTTTTCTTTTTTCTTTGTTGCTGAAACAAGAAAATATATATCATATATTTCACGAAATACTAATGAAGCAAACGACATTTATCTCAGCTTACCGCTTATGAGAGAATTTATATTAAATACGAATAAAATACCTTTCTGATCGTCCTCTTCTTCTTGTAAATGCTTCTTTTTCTTCTTCTGCGTCTCTTTTAACTTCTTCAAAACCTTTTTGTTCAACTTGCGTCGTTTCGCCAGTTTGGTTTTAGCTTTTTTCTCCTCCTATAATTATCAAACATTTTTAGTTAAAATTAACTGAATTTCGTTTATGTAATATATAAAATTCTCTTGTCGCGGTGTTTGTTTTTAATAAGCCTAAGTGATAAGGGTGGTACATCCTAATTATTTTATTTTATTTTTAATACATTTACATTAAATACATTATCCTATATTATCACATCTTTGCTACCAACAGATATATTTAAAAGGTGAGAAATACGCGGTATGAAAGTTCGCTGGGGCAGTTAACGCTCTTAACCTAATCCATACAGTAATTTAACCAATCACGCAAAAAAATCTGAAAGGATTTGAAAAAAATATTTTATATTGATTTGAGTCATCACTTGCGAGTTGGCGACCTTTTAACTGTCGACAGGCACTGGCTATCTTACTCACACGCAGAAACACAGCCAAAAGTTATTACACTGCATGTGTTAAGCTACCTCCCGAGTCGGGTAACCCTTATTCATAAAAAATCTATCTTACTAGTATAAATGTCAAGATGACAGACAAAGACAAACGAATTATAAACCAATTTTAACTATAATGAGCTTAGAAGACGTTTATGAATACGGGGGTAAGAGTTTAAATAATAACCTTCTTTTGCATAGCTTTCCGTCGTTTTGTAGACTCTTCACTATCGGACGAGGACGAGGACGAGGACCGCCTCCGCTTGCGCACGCGCACCTTCATCTTTTTACTGTTGAAATAAAAATTATTTAAACCAATACTATACTATACTATTTTACTTCTATTCTGTAATTTAGACAACAGTTTTTAATTTAATCACGCTTTAGTCAGTCGTGTGAATTAATACCTACAAATATCTCTGTCAAATAGTTATACATATATTTTTTTTTAAATTTAAAGAACTAAGCCGTTGGCCCCACCCCGACCAATAACCCATCTCACTCTGTTAACATGGGAAATGTGCGAGAGACATACTCAGTACTCGTTTGATAATAAAAACAGACAATACACTAAATACTACTTACCTTTTCTCCTCATCTTCAACTTCGGACTCTTGACTCCACCCCTCGCTACTTAACTTCATCTTCTTGGACTTCTTTTTATCTTCTTCTTTGTCTTCGATCTTCTTCTTTCTGGAATTATCTTTAATGGGTGTAGTGCTGCGAGGAGTTTCCGATTTGGATTCTGATACTTCAGGCCATACAGCTTGCATGAATCTAGTAATTGTAATTTAAGATTTTTTTTCTTTCTAGAATCAAGGACATAGCCAAAATTCTTTATGAGGGTGGCGGATGGTGGCGGGCGAAGATTTTTTTAATTCTAAAATAGGCTTTCGTTTGACCACAACTTGCCTGATGTTAAGCAATGATGTTGTGTGCGATGGAACGGGCTTTTTTTGTTATTCCGATTCCCTCACAAAATTGTGAATGTTATAAACATTTAGATGCGGTAGACGGTAATGGTTTTGGTATTGGTTGATGACTGCCTCATTGTTTAAGTGGTAACCGTGTTCTCTTAAGAACTACTAGGTCCAAAGTTCAAATCCTGGGTCGAGTAAAAATACTTTTCTAGTATAAATTTTTAGTAGCTCGAAAGTAGGGGAATGTGTCTGATGAACGTTAGTAGTCTCGCCATTTCATATGGGACTTCACCTATTGTGCTTACGCACATCCTTGTACACTACATTATCTCCTGCGAACCTGGCTAGTCAGCTTAGGCTGGCCGCCGTAGTCAGAATATGATATTACGATATTATGACATTAACAATCCTACTAATATCCTACTAATATTATAAATGCGAAAGTAAGTGTGTGTGTGTGTGTGAAGGTTTGTTACCGCGTATCTCCATAACCGCTCAACCGATTATATTAAAATTTGAAATGTAGGTAGTGTATACCCTAGAATCGGACATAGGCTAACAAAATTTTCAAAAATCATCCCCTAAGAGGGTTAAATAGAGGGGTGAAGTTTGTATGCAACTTTTTATTTCTTGGTCCTATTCATTTAAAATTCGGTACAAATAAACTTTAAAACAAATAATGAGATACGGGTTTTTTATTTTTCCATAATTACCCCTATGAGGTGTGGATAATGAGTTTTATTGGTAAAAATTAAAATTTCTCTGGATCTGTATAGTCTCAAGTCCGATTCACTCCAAATTTGGCACACATATACCTTAAAAGAAATCATGAAACACGTGTTTTTTATCTTTCCAAAACTACCCCCTGTGGGGGTGTTAAATGAGTTTATTTGGAAAAATTAAATATTCCTTAACTGTTTAGTCCTTGGTCCGATTTCCTTCAAATTTAGTATAAATAAAGCTCAAAACAAATAATGAAACACGTGTTTTTTATTTTTTCATTTTTTTTTATTTTCATCCTAATACTAAGCGGGCAAAGCCTGAGAAATTATTCTGAGGCTGATTTTCTTCAAAGTTGATATCATAACTCCTTCGTAATTTTGATCTAAATTACTTTTTATTTTGACACAATGACATGTTTGATAACACAATGCTACGAATAGAATTCGAAATTTAAATTTCATTTCTTATAAGTATGCTCTAAGAGCCGTAGTATTTTTAAGAAACGTCTATTGATTTATGGATATACCTATGGGCGCTTGACGATTTCAAAATTTTGCTTACATCCTACACTACTGAACTAATTTTGTATGTAGATTGTTCGAGACCCGGGAAAGGATAGTTTTATCCGACTGCGAAAAAAGGGATTAATGGACTAGCGTGATAACCAACATCCGCGGGCGAAGCCGCGGGCGGAAAACTAGTAATGATATAATAATATGTTGACAATTTATAATAAAATACTAAATTCATTCATTGTAATTGAGTGACAAATGTTTCTACGCCAGAAATGGTAATATAAATAATATGTGCTAATGTTAATTTTAAGAACTTGATGTACCTTATACGGAGAAATAAATGATTGATTGAATACGGCTATGAGTGGAATAATAATGGGATCTCAACAAAACCAGCGATGCTAGCCAGCGGTGATATTCATTATATTCATTATATTCTCCGGTACACCTTCGGTTACTACAATCGTAAACGCTATGCTAATTGGTGAATTTAATACAAAATTTTGTATGTATATATTACACTAGCGGACCCGGCATACGTCGTTCTGCCCGGTAAAGCAGTGCCATCTACCGGGTCTCAGACCTACCGAATATAACCAATAATAAATAATAGGTATCTAACCCGGTTTTCGGCACTTCTTCGCTTTCTAAATTTTCTTTTTTTTTTAATTTTTCTCTGCGTAAGAACCATCCTCGTACTTAAAGGAATATTTAAAAAAAAGAATTAGCGAAATCGGTCTAGCCGTTCACGCGTGATGTCGTGACAACGGAAAACGGGTTTCATTTTTATATATATAGATTACCTCTGATACTCTCTGTCAAGATATATCTCGTCTCCTCGCAGAGGAGTACAGTCCCTGTGTATCTCCGTCTGACTATCATCCGCCTCCCATTCGCTGGACAAGCTCAGAGCGCAGGCACTCGCCTCTACCACACATTGACTCTCACGTGGGTACCAGGATGACGACTTGGGTAGCTCTGCTTCAGGTATCCTGCAGAAAAGTAATAATAATAATAGTATAGTGGGAAATTAACAGACACGGCCATCTGATCCGAAACTAAGCCGAACTTCTACTATGGAGACCAGATAACTAATAATATACTACATATAATACTTTTCTTTTGTAAATACAAACTTAAATACAGATAATTATTATTACACCAAGACTCAAGACAAACGGACGTGTTCATCACACAAATGTGTGTGAATCGAAACGAAAAACGAATTAGCTTACCGCCCCTCAAATAATACAAATCTATTTTTTTTATTCTGAAATAGATTTACACTTGACTACAACTTGCCTGATGTTAAGCAATATATAGTCAACAATGGAATGCGCCTGCCCAAAATACAGATTCACTCCTGATTACGAAGGATTTTCGGTGAGGTGGCAGTGGAATTTGGCTGCATGTGGAGCAACAATTCCTACCCATCCTCTCTTTCTTTTTTTCTGGCCGTGGTTTGTGACCACCCGCCAGACAAGCCGCACCGCCAAGCGACCTTGCCGCGTTCCGGTGCTATGTCTGGTGACACCATTTCACTCGTAATCACTAGTTAGTCGGTTGGGCAGGCGCGTCCTATCGTAGACTACATCATTTCTTAACATCAGGCAAGTTGTAGTCAAGCGCAAGCTTATTTCAGAATTAAAATAAACCAGACCACCAGTGTGGAGATTCGGCTAAAAGGCGTATTCCCACGGACGAAGGTGACTCAATTCCTAAAAATTGTGATATCTGGCAGATGTTAAACATCTAAATACACACACAGGGTCTGATGTTTACCATCATAATTGTCAAATATTTGTAACAATATCACATTTTGGTCATTCTGTAATGTTATTTGTTTGTGTAGATAAATAAATAAATAAACTTAAAAGAAAGAGACAAAACTTATGAATAAGCTATTTGACACTTATCACCACCTTATAAAACTGCACCATAGTGCCACAACTGCGAACAGGTTTTCTGTCATTTCTTCTCAAGAGTTGACAGTTTAGCTAGACCTTATACACAGACGCTGGTAAAATTTTGATTGGTTCATTCAAATTCTTGTCTTTGAACAAACCAATCAAAATTAGCTTGTCGTCGGATGATATGCCGCGGTACGACACAAGTTAGGCGAACGCGGTGTCCCAGTTATGCGGTGTCTATAGGTGTCTGGTCGGTGTATCCTAATAAGGCACAAAGTTTTTACTCACTGATCACATCCATAGACACGGTCGACTAGACCCATCTTACAAATCTCTAGTTCTTCATAAACAATAGCTCTATCCTCGACGCATGCGCACAGCTTAGGGTTCTCTGCATACCATAGTTTAGGTACTGTGTGAGTCTCTCTGAAAAGTAACAGAGAATACTTCCTAATTATCCATCAGAATGTCATCCTAAAATAAACTATTACGAAATTCGTGTTTCGTAAGATTATTGATTACATGTGGCTCATATAATACGTAAACCTAACATGAATAAGATATTCTTTGGATCTCTAATAGTCACAAGTATTCCCGCTGAACCAAGGTCCATTGGGAAGGGTCAACTTGATTGTTGAGAGATCGGACTGAAACTACAGCCATCAAAGACATTAAAGCACTTTCAAACTCTTTACTACGAACTAGTAAGAAAAAGAAAAAGCTGAGAATTTGGAAATTGCTTTTTGGGGATTTGAACCAGCGACCTCTACGGCCTAAGGCGGACATGTTATCTTCTACAACAATGTGGCAAGAATTTAGTTTAGCCCACGAGTTTTAAGCTTTATAATCATAAAATCTTATTGTCAGAAATCGAATTCTATTTGGCCTGTAATTCGAACTGAGAACCAATTAAATATTACCTGTAACATTTATTTTTATCATGTCTAAATAACAACGGCTGGCATATCTTGAGTACAAAGCTCCAGGTCTCCAAAGACTCTAATGTAGCCTTCGAAAATTGATCGACCCGTTCTTTTTCAGTAGATACCCTGTAGCTATCCGACCGACTGTCTACTGATCTAGATCTGTCCCTAGACTTGAACTCGCCAGACTTGTATTCACCAGATTTGTATTTACTAGTCTTGAATTCGCCAGACTTATATTCACCAGACTTGTAGTCACCCGAATTGTATTCACCAGACTTAGGTTCACTAGTCTTAAATTTGCCAGACTTATATTCATTAGTTTTGAATTCGCCAGACTTGTATTCACCTGATTTGTAATCACCAGACTTGTATTCGCTAGACTTGAATTCACCAGTCTTGTATTCACTAGATTTGGATTCGCCATATTTGTTTTCACCAGACTTGTATTCACCTGACTTGTATTCACCCGATTTGTATTCACTAGATTTGATTTCACCAGATTTGTATTCACTAGACTTGTAATCACTGGACTTGGATTCAGATCTGTCACTTCTCTTATGACTGTCATTGGACTTGTAACTTGCACTTGACTTGTACCCACTCTCTGTAGATCTGTACCCATCAGAGTAATTACTCTTACTGGATTGGATGTTTCTCATTCGGTCGTCTAATTCTGGAGTAACGGATGAACGTATCGGACTTGGTTCATTTGTAGGGGAATCGTATTCAACAAGTCCTTTATCCTGACCTTCCTCATCACTTATTTTTTCTTGTTTAATTTCATTTATCACAGATTCTAAAAATGTATCGTCTGTTAACGCATCATTTGAAGTATCTTTACTACTGTCAAAGTCAAATAGCTTCATATCGATTGGTGAATCAAATAGCTCATCCTTTTCTGGTTTTAATTTAGCGAATTTTTGAATAATCACGTCTTCATTAAATATGTCTAAAATTTCTTCTTCGTTTGGGTCTATTTCAAAATTGAATGTATCTACTACGGGTTTTAGTTTAATTTTAGGTTTGGTTATTGAACTTTTAGCCGATATTTTTTCATCTTTTCTAACTTCTTTGACATCAGTACTTAAAGGTTTAACTTCTTTAGGTTTTTGTTTAATTTTATCATCAACTACTGGGCTAGAGCTGCTAGTTTTATCTTCATTGTCTAAAGACCAACTATCACAAACTAAATAATCGTTTAAGTTAACGTCAGTTTCTGCTGCATCGGTATCAGATTTCTTTTTATCTAGTTTCGTTTGTCTTTTTGCGTTAGAATCTTTTCTATCTTTGCTCTTAGATTTTTCTTTATATCTATCTCTTTCTAAATCATCCCTTCTTTTGTCTCTATCTTCTTTGGAGTAATAGTGCCGTCTCTCTCTGTCATATGTTTCCTTTTTCATTTGCCTATTATACTTGTCTTTATCTTTTTCTTGAGATTCTTGATTAGGCGAACTTGGTTCTTCTGTTGTTTTCCTTTCCGCTTCTTCTTTTTTAGTTCTATTTTGGAAGGGATTATCGTAGTCTGGCAACAATTTCTGATAATCGAATTTGAACATTTTTCCTTCTGCTTTAGCTTTTTTAGCTTCACGGATAATTTCGTCTACCTTATCTGGATCTGAAATTAATCTTTTATTGAGTCAAGTTTCATGATTTGTAAGTTTATATAATAACTACCTACTATTAATAACTACAATAATACCGAAATACTAATTACTAATCTTAATAAAACTAAATGGATAGGAAACTCAGTTTACGACCGGTGTGAGTGGCGGCAACATTTGTTGCTATTCCCACAAAGATTCATAAACTGAGTATGATGGGATTATCTAGGTATCTATATATACATATTTTACACTAGATAACAGACTATGCTAATCTACAACTACTTATATACAAAATCTAGGCCAACCTATAAAACCAACAACAACGCAACACCTAAGCCTTGTACGCACTAGCTGTTTAAGGGCTGGGGCAGTTAACCGTGCGGCTAGCCGCTTTTCTAGATTAATATGCAACCAAACAGCGAGCGTACAAGGGTTTAGCTACGAAATGCTACAAATTTGGTCAATTACAGCTGGACAACTTAATTGGTGTGTCGTCTGAAGAGAATGTGTACGGATCAACGTCTCTTAGATGCTATCACAACTTTAGTCTTAGCCATTTTGTAGTGTGTTCAATGGTGCAATTGGCAAAGTAGCTGAACTATAGCGGTTTTTCTCTTCATAACGCGTAAGGGCGTTATTAAGTCCAACAAAGGTACAACAGAGGTTCCTACTTTTACTGCAGCTGCGCATACGCAGGTGATACACCAATTAAGCTAGCAAGCTACAGTAGAGTTAGAATGTACCACATTTAATAGCAAATAAATAAGACGACTGTGTTGTTTCATTAAAAGCAACAGAAGTGAAGAGAAGGTTTTATGAGAAAGTTTTACAATTAAACCTTTTCATGGATCACATGAACCAAATTATTTATTTGCAAATAAATAGTTTTCTTGTATTTAATATCGTTGTAGTACAATTTAACTACACAGTTAACGGAAAGCAACAATAATCGCAGCATACAAACATTCAATTTTAAAACACTCTAAGTCAACAGCATGGACTCGTCGCCATCTGCCTGCTAGGTCTTTGTGCGTTTTCCCCTCTTCTTGGACATAGAAACAAGCAAAATTAAGCTAAAGCGTGCTTTGGTGTGGTAGATAAAAAATGGTGCTTGCAATGCTGAGCAGGATACAAAAACAAAGTTAAGACAGTGGTGTCTAGTAGGTATCTAGTCAATGCAAACTATACAAAATAATGTTCCTTTGAATTAACTTAAATGTTGTAGTTGTAAGCATTATTAAGTAATGTGAAATAGTAACTTACTTAGAAATGATTTGATAGGTGGCATAGCTTTGGTAGGCATGGCCTTATCGTTCGTGGGACTTGGACAGATGAGGCCTAATGGTATACCAAGCTCTATTAACTCCATTTTACGCTTCATATCTTCAATTTCAGATAAAGTGCGCTGTTGTAAGAACATGTAGGATTCTGGAAAACAAAATTGTTTATTTTTTATTTAGAAAACACTGTCAGATACAAAATTTATGTTATTCAGCAACTTTAGTAATAACTATCCCTGTGAAATACAACCTTTCGCATTTATAATATTAATATAATTGTTATATTATTATAATTATTTATTGTGATTATTATTGTAGTAAGATAAGATAGAGGTACCTTGCTGTGCCTTTTTTATGTCACCAGGCTTCCGTGGCTTCGGGGGCTTTTTATTTTCCACTTTTTCATCATCAGTTTTCGGAGGTGGCACTTTGATTCCACTTAGCTTACCAATCAGCACTGCTGTAGCTGTAACAATTCATTTAGAAGCATTGTTCATTACAAATAAAACATTTCTTTTATAAAGTCCACATAATAAACATTATAAAAGTAAATCTTGCTCTGATAACTTTTTATGACTAAAATTGGATAACGCCAATTTTGACCCACCCGATTTGCACGGGTACAAATTATACACATAAGCCTTCCTCATAGATCACTCTGTCTTCTTTTTCTTTTGGTAAAACAGTATAAAAAAAATTGGTTGCCTGTAAAGTCGGTATACGGGCGAAAGTTTTACGTGACAACGACTTTGAGTGGTAAAATAATTTTAATGTGAATATTCATTCGTATAGTAGGAAGAAGGATGAAATAATAGTAACAATTTAAAACATTTATTTATACAAAGAATTATATTTAAAACATTAATTTATACAAAGAATCTCGCTCTTAGGCGGGCTAACTGTGCTCGAGTGGAAGGGACGCGTGCCTTTCACTTTTTATGTCTGTCTCTCTCGCTCTTAGGCGGGCTAACCATGCCCGAGTGGAAGGGACGCGTGCCTCTCACTCGCTCTCATTGTGAGCGCATAACGTGAGCGCAGCGTAACGCAGTTTCTTGAAGTGTCACCCGGCAAACCAATTTATAAGACGTTGTCACGTCAAAAATCCATTCAGTAGTTTAAGACAGCGGAAGGGGTACATATGTTGTATATGATGTTATATTATTTAAAGATATTTCATTGTACCTAAAGTAATGCATCAAGCATTACTTTAGGTTAGGTATTAGTTAGTTTAGTTCTTTAATGAGGTTAAATTTGAGATTTTTATATGTTTAATTAACTTAATTCTTTACTAAACAAAATAATATACATACGACCACTAGTAGTTGTTAGTGGCTTTGGGACAGTCAGAGGTGTCTTTTTCTGAATTGAAAATGCCCGTAACCTCTTTTTAGCAATCTCAACCCCTTTGGGTGAGGGTTTCAGCCGGAAACCTACAGTCGGTGAGCTGGGTTTCGGTGCTGGAGATGGTAAATTGAAGGTAGACTGAAACAAAAGCAAAATAAGCATAATTATTAAAACGCAGTTTTATTTTGTCCACAAAACTATTTTGGTCTCCTATATCTCTGTATGGGTCTTTTGACAGGGCAGTGGCATGGTCAGTAAGCTTGCGTACCACACCACTGTTAGCAGAGCCAGGTTCCTCAGGGATAAATAGTGAAAGAAATTGGGTCTACGGTCATGCATTCATTGCAGCACACGGCTAGTAACTAAAACATTAACAATAAACGGCGGCGGGCGCTGGTGCATCTATTCATACATAAGTGTAAGTGGGTACATGGATATGGATCTACCATTAGTTAACTTGCTAGTACTGTTACATATTATTATGTATAGCTAGGCACAAGCTCACGGCTTCAAATATACTAACAACCGCAGGTTGTGGGTTTATTATTATTATTATTATTATTATTATTATTATACAGACAAGCAGTTGTGAACAACTGATATTCGCCTGTATCTGGTCTCTTTCCTTGTTCTGTTTACTATGTAAGATTGTTAATTTTCTTCTCTTTTCTTTTTCTTTTTATTATAAGAGTCAAGTCGGTTCTTAAACTGGTTGGTATTTTCTGCTGCCACAACTTGCTCAGGTAGACAGTTCCAGGTGTCTTGGACTCTGTTATTTATGAAGTGTCTACTAGGATTATTTTTACTTAATATCCTCTGCAGTTTCATGGAGTGTCCTCTCAAATGCGCATTAGTCTTTAATTTAAATATTTTGTCCAAATCCTGTAGATCATAGTGTCCGTTCAATATTTTAAAGGTTTCTATGAGATCACCACGTTTCCTACGTTCTTGTAAAGTAGTCAATTTCAAGTGTTCAAGTCTCTCCTCATAGGTAAGTCTCTTAAGTTGCCTCGGTATTTTTGAAAATCTACGTTGCACTTTTTCCAACATTTCTATGTCTTTAACAAAATATGGACTCCATACTTGAAACGCGTATTCTAAGATAGGCCTAATGAAAGTTTTGAGGATTTTAACTGTCATATCCGGGGTTAAATTTCCAAAAGCTTTTTTGATAAGGTATATTAAGTTATTCGCTTTCTTCACAATTTTTTGTATATGGTCAGCCCATTTAAGATCTTCTGTGATTTGAACTCCCAAGTCAGTTTGAGTTTTTACTCTGGTTAATGTAGAATCTCCAAGTTTGTATGTAAATTTAGGATTCTTATGTCCTATGTGCAGCACTGTGCATTTAGAGGCGTTTAAATTGATTAGCCACTCTTTTGACCAATTGGCCACTTTGTTCAAGTCCTCTTGCAGTTGGTTATAATTTACAAGAGGATTTGCAAATATTTTTGTATCATCTGCGAAAATGCTTACTTGGGACTTCAGGCTGAGAGGTAAGTCAAAAGTATATATAATGTATAGAAGGGGGCCCAGCACAGATCCTTGAGGTACTCCACTGTATATGTCGCGTTGCTCCGATAGTGAAATTCCAACTCTTACACGAAATGTTCTTTGAGTTAAGAAGGCCTCAATCCAGTGTAAAAGCTTCCCACGGATACCAACAGTTTCCAACTTTGTAGCAATCTCTGTGTAGGCACCTTGTCAAACGCTTTCTCATAGTCAAGATACACTACATCAACTGGTTTTCCAATATTATAACTTTCGACCCATGATGCGAGACAAGACAGCAAGTTAGACACCGTGGTGCGGCGGGGGCAAAAACCATGCTGCTGCTCACTTATCAGTTTGTGTTGGAAAATAAATTCTCTTATGTGCTTCACTATGATTTTTTCCATGATTTTACATACACAGCTAGTCAAACTAATGGGTCTGTAATTAGAGGGATCTAGCTTGTTACCTTTTTTAAATATAGGGGTTACATTTGCTGTCTTCCAACTCGATGGTAGTGTCCCGGTATCATATGATGTCTGCATTATATTGTTTGTGATGTGATGTTTGATTCACGACAGACATTTGTGTAATGCACATGTCTGTTTGTCTGGAGTCTGGGTATAATTATCATAAATAAGTATGATTTACAAAAGTAAAGTAGTATAATATCTTAGAACAATTAACGAGAATGCGTTATACGCAACTTCTAGTACTACATTGTTTCTGCCAGGTTTAGAGTGAAGCGATGTAACCACCTACAGTACACTATTACGTGCTCACACAGATACAAAACGTTGATGCGTCTTAACAAATGCACACATAAATAAAAGCAACACACAAACAAAATATGTACAGTTTATGCATACAAACTGTTCATGTACCTCAGCAGAGGGAACACATGAGCATAGCAGTTCCTTTGTTAAACATTCTAAGTACAGTATATTATATATAACAATTAACTGGTTTCCATGACAAGAGCTCTGGTCAGTATGGGATGTGACCCAGATTGTTAATTATTATTATTATTAACTTAAGAAAAAAAGATAATTTAAAAGGAGAAGAAAACAAGACTAGTATATCTGTTATCTGGTTTTCATATCACTAGCTCAGCTTAGTTTGAGATCTGTTTGGTCATGTGTTTATAAGTGCCAACATATTATTTTTGAATTTATAAATAGAAGAATCACAGTACATACTTATGGAAACTAACTACGCAATAGAAAATTAGATCTCTGGTTATAGGGACAATCATTCTACAATATGATAATTTGCTCACTTGCAATACTTTCGCAATTGAAAAGTCAAAAGAATTAAATCGGTTGGTGATTATAACTAATACTGGTTGGTACTAACTTGCTCTACATCACTCGGGGATGTTCCAGGAGGGGGTGGGTTTGGAGAACCTTGAGGCTCCAGCCCGGGTGAACGAACGCCTCCGGCATCCATTAGTCAAATAAACAAACTAAAATATTAACGAAACATCCTACAACTCCGTTGGTTTAATTAGCTTAGAGAAATGAATTGAACACATCACGAACATATAACTAACTATTAAATTGTATTTATTATATCACAAAATAACAATATTAATGTAATCAAATCACAGCAATAACCTATTTGTAAAAAACGGGCCAAGAATTCATTTTGACAGATAGAACTGACAGAAGTCAGGTCAGAACCATAAACCAAACCATAGTGCTGCACATAGATTACTAATTTATGTACCTAGTAGTGAGTGCTGCAGACAGATCTTTTTTATAAACTGGCTGCATTAGTAGATAACAAATGGAATGGATGCATAGAAGTAATCCATGAATGGATGTCTAGTATTGAAGTTAGCAACGGAACAAACATGAATAAATTAATTCAATACTGTTTAGAATTTAGATGTTACGGAAGGTTTTTGAGTACTTTTATAATAAAGCCCTCTAGCGTCAAGCAGTCTAATGAAAATTTAAATGAAACAATCACACGTATTACCAATATTTTTTTATTGCTACATTAAACTACAACTAATAAATACAACAAAGACTCTTTAATAGAACACTTTCCTATCATACATTTTGTTATTATGACTCATTATAGCTAAAACAGGTTTATAATTCGTTTGTTTTTGTCTGTCATCTTGACAATTATACACTAGTAAGAAAGAGACACAAAAGTCCATTTCTAAAGTCATAAATGATTTTTATGAATCAGACTGTAGTCTATATACAAATATTTAGTCCATTTAATTAAACTTTTACATGTGTTCTTCAATTTGTAAAAGGTTTTATTTCTCCATTTTCTATCGAGGGAGAATCTCGTTCCTTCTTACATCAAGAGTACTGGTTAGCATCGAGTATAAACTCTGACAATTCATCACTTATCTTCATTTGTTCATCACCATCACCTGTAAGAGATAAATAACTAATTTAAGTAGTATTTTCTTAAATTTACAGGAATATCACACATTGTAATAAAACTAATTTATAAGGGATCTTCATCATCAGCTTACCCTAGTCCACTGCTGGACATAGGCCTCTACTAAACCATGCCACTGAGCACGATCCGCGGCTACTCTCATCCAGCTTTTACCAGCCACCTTGCAAAGATCGTCACTTCACCTAGTCTGAGGGCGTCCTATGCTTGATTTGCCAATCTGAGTAATATGACCGCCCCACTGCCACTTCAGCTTACTAATCCGGTGAGATATGTAGATTACTCTGGTTCTCTTTCGACTCTGATTCTCTGTCAACCACCATGTGTGACCATTAAGTCTGAAAAGACTTGGAAACATCGAAATTTAAAAATCTAAAATAAACCACGATAAAATCCATTATAAAGTAGTTTTATTACAACTCATTTAAGACTGAAAAGAAATCAAATTAATTAATTAAAAATGTACATTTTCCCTTCATTCAATCTGTAACCAAAAGCATAAGGACTCAATGCAAAAAAACTTTACAGTGGGACCATAAACAAATTTTTAAAATGGAAACTGACACCAATCTATCAAGCAGTTAAATACTCTTTGTCTATTACATTAAATTTTTCAGGAAAAAAAAATAAAAAATAAACCTTCAATAGGTATTTCTTCTTTTATATCAATTTCTCTGATCTCATCATCATCAATAACCTCTGCAAAGACCACTTCTGGTGGTTTGTTATTATTACTTTTTGGTTCTCTGATTTTTTTTGCATCTCTAAACTTTTTAGACAACACTGCTTTTCGTTTCCCAATCTTTTTAGCCTCTATATAACAATGTTTTAAGCTTAAAACTCTTGTAACTTCACTTTTTATTTTATCTTTTATATCATTTGGCAGGTTGTTGTCATAATTGTTGACATACTCTGTGATTGGCATGTCATCATCACTACTTGTATCATGTTTTACAGAGTTTGAGTCTGTTTGCTCAGATGCAAGAATTTTTTGTATACGTCTCACTATATTATCTGTGATTTTCTGAAAACATAAAGTAAATTAGGAAGAATAAATAGTATGGCCAAAGCTAAATTTCAATTAAAAAACATCTTTTTATAAGTTCACACTGCAAATAAAAGGTGTAGTTTAATAGATTCAACTTAGATCGCATTTTTTCGCAAATTTTAACGTGTACCAGTAAAAGATAGCATTTCTTTTCTTAATTGCGATATTGAAAAAGCGAATTGGTACAACTATCTACTAATAATGTTATTTTTAGTCTTTTTTTATTTTATTCTTTGATAGGCTGGTGCTTGACTACAACTTGCCTGATGTTAAACAATGATGTAGTCTACGAGTTCACTTGTTATTATGAATGATTATCGGTGAAAAGGAGGCAGTGGAATGAGCCTCCTTAAAAAAAAACAAAACAAAACAATTGCTTACAAATTTCATAGGTTGTGGCATCCTTAACATGTAATGCTCAGTATGCGCTCCAAACCTCTCACATTTCACACACAAGTCATAGTCATCACATACAATACATTTGAAGCGGAGACCCTTTATCTTGCTTTGACAGCTATTACATACTACATCTATATGATCTTTGTCATCTTGTTCAATATTGTCATCTGAAACAGAAAACAGTCTGAATACATATTATTGTTTTTTTTTTATAATTATACAATCATCATAAGCCACATCCATAAGTCACATACTTAACGCCACTCAAGAGACATGACGTCATAGCCATCCTAAATCACACAAGCAAAGTTTCACCGATGATTAGCATATATACAACTTCTCGACAAGAACATTTGGAGGGCGTACCATAGTCGCCGGGCATTACAACTCGACTGGCTAGAAGATCTTCCACCAGGCCCCTCTACAAACCTATTTTAATCCATGACCTTTCCTACAGCATGCCACTAAGCATAATCTGAGACTATTTTGATCCAGCTCTTGCCAGCCAACCTGCATTTTATATTCACTGGCAAGATATTGAGTGAAAATATACAATTTTCTTACTCAGCTACTACTGCTGGAATGTATGGTAACATCCTTTTTCCTGAAGAGTGGTGACTATCTACAGCCTTCTACCACTAGTGAGTACAATTCCATCATCAGTCCGAGAATTTTCACAGCTGCAACTAGGCATAACCTTTAGAATGCCATAACAATTATAATAATATTCTGGGACATTAAAACACATGGCCGTCGGTTTTTTTTTATTTTTTATTCTATAATAGGTTTGTGCTTGATCACAACTTGCCTGATCTGAAGCAATGTTGCAGTCTACGATGGAACGCGCCTACCTAATAAATACCGATTCACTCGTGACTTAAAGACAGGTAGATTATAGCTATCGGGAAACAGAGATGCCGGCAACGAATTCCACAACTTGGCGGTTCGCACATTATAAGTGGAAGCAAAGCGCTTTGTGCATGCCCGTGGAATTTCCACCATATAACGGTGGCGCATAGCAGTACCTCTACTTGTACGTTGGAAGAATGGGGATGGGGGAATAAGATTGTGTTATTCCAACGCACACTCTCCAAAGTGTATCTGATAAAAGACCGAAAGACTAGCAACTATGCGGCGATGCTGGAGGCTCTGCAACTTAGCCTTGATGAGGGACTCGTTGCCAATAAGCCTCTTAGCTCGCCTTTCAATAGACTCCAACGCCTCGAGTTGGTATTTAGCTGACCCATCCCAAAGATGCGAGCAGTACTCCATGCAGGAACTAACTTGTGCTTGATATAGTTCGAGCATTTGTTTCGGTGTGAAGTACTGACGCACCTTCGCGAGGACACCTAGCTTTTTGGCAGCTAGTTGAGCCTTGGACTCAATATACGGGCCAAAATTGAGGGTCGAATTCATATTGACGCCAAGAAGCTCCAGGTGGTCTGTAATTGGCACGGACACACCTCGAAAAGTGGGAGCCAATAGTAATGGCCTTTTTTGGCGGAAAATAGGCACGCCTGGGTTTTAGCAGCGTTGAACTTGACTAGATTGGCGTCGCCCCAGTCGGAGACAGCCTTGAGAGACAAGTTCAAGCGCTCAACCATGGCTACTCTATGGGACTGAATCTCAGCCGCACTGGCACGGGGACTGGACATATAACTCTCTACAACTGTGCTGTCGTCTGCATACCCAAAGGTACCGTGTTTAAGCAGATCGTTAATATGCAGCAGAAAAAGAGTCGCAGAGAGCTCTGAACCCTGAGGAACACCGGCATTAATATCCATTTGATCGGAAGAGCAGCCATCAATGACCACTCGGATTGATCTATTCCTCAAGAAGTCCGATATCCAATCGCAGAAACCAGTGGGCAAGCCGTAAGAAGGAAGCTTACTAATAAGACCATCATGCCAAACCCTGCCCTGAAGATATCAAGAGAAACAGCAAGTGCTTCTCCGTACCTCTCCAAGGCCTCATTCCAGATGTATGTGGCGTACGCTAAAAGATCCCCAGTCGACCGATTCTGGCAGAATCCATACTGTCGGTCGCTGAGGAGATCATTGGCTTCTAGGTACGCCAGGAGCCTGCGATTAACAACACGCTCCGGTGACTGAAATAGGCCTATAGTTGGCAGGATCGGCACGACTGCCTTTTTAGGGCACGGGCTGCACATTTGCAAGCTTCGAAGATGTCGGCACTTGACCAGTCCTTAGAGATAGCCTAAAGAGGCGTGTCAATACAGGAGACAACTCTGGCGCACAAGTCCTCAACACTATGGCTGGAAGACCATCAGGTCCACTGGCTTTGTTCACGTCAAGATTGCGTAGCGTATTGCGAACCTCCGTTTGGCGTATGCGAATTTCCGACATATGAGTCGTACTGCCAAGTGTAACAGGAGGTACCGCGCTACCAGCATCTAGACGTGAAGCCTCTGCAAATAAAGAAGCAAAGCTTCCAAGGTTCCAAGCAAAGCTCAAGACAGTCTGATGCTGTGGCTTTATTTATGGTGATTTTTACTTACCCTCGCTCCAGCTACTAGACAGATACAGCGTAGGCATCGCATCATCACATAAATTCTTATTTTTTACACTCGACGGCGCAAAATGTCTTGAACACACACGCTGATTCGGATGCCGGCCACGCTTTACCGCAGCACTTTCCAAAATATCCAACCGTCCTATAGCTTCCAGCCATGCTTTTAAACTGAAAATTACAAAGAAATATTCAATTAAGTGACTACTAATGAAATAATGTTAAATTACAAGCGAATGTTACCGTTGTTTGTCGCGTGGTAAGCTATAAAAGTTGAGGTGCTTGCTATTTTGACAGTTGCGGTCGCAACTGTTAACGGCGCAATAGTTAACCATTACGATAGAGATAATTTAATTAAAGATAAAAGACGGTCAGTGAGTTCATATCGGCGTATTCTAACAACACAAACAAAAACAAAATAGACCTGTGCAGTGTTGCCAACCCCAGCCCAGAGCAAAACTGTAGATTTAACGGAAAAAAACTGTAGAAAACCGTAAATATCCAGTTACAACAATACAAACACTAAATCCACATCTTTATATTTTTATTGTTTAATTATAGTAATATATAGAATAAATTATAGGGGGGTGGGGGGGGTAATTAAAAACAAGAAAAATTATGTAAATATCAATGTTTTAATCAAATTAAATAGGTATCAGTCTTACATAATATACATAGATTATGGCAAATAAAATTAGAAAATTAAAGTAAAAAGTAAAAAAAAAAGCAAAAGCCTTTTCATAACAATGATATAGTAGCTGATCAGCTGATGATACATGTTAGATAATATCACTAGCTACTATCTCATTTTCAATTCGTAAATCTTATTGATTTCTCGTTTTATTTTTACTCTTGAAATCGTACATATTTTCACTATATTTTTAAATGGTCAATTGTCACATAGAACTCGAAAAAATTTGACTATACATTACTGCTGCAGCTGCAGCAGTAATGTATAGTCAAAGGCATATTTGTAACTTTACTATAACCGAATAGAAGATAATTTAATCAGATGAATGATAGAATGCACGGTCAAGTAAAACAAGATTACGTAGCAAATAAAATAGATGACGCATCTTAAATGAAAAACTGTAGATTTCGAGACCTAAACTGAAAACTGAGAGAATTTCTCAAAAACAGAGATCTACAGTTAAAACTGTAAGGTTGGCAACACAGAACAACTTATATAAGAAACAAATGTTGACATTAAGAAATGACAATTGACAGTGACGTTCAATTAATTGTATTTTTTAAAACCGCGGTACATACATAGCATAGTATGTATAGTGATTAATCGTTTATTTGCTCTTTGGGGTTAATGGGCAAAATAAATTATCGCAACAGGGTTGTGAACAAACTAAGGTACAAGGACCTTAGTTTAAGGTCCTTGGCTGTGTGTAAAATAAGCACGTTAGGGCTTTTTCTTATCTTAAAATAATTCGAATTATAATAAAACATTGTATAAGTTAGTACATACAAATAATAGAGATTATCAGAGGTACCTCTTAGTTACTCTACTCTGTGTTAATGTTGCTTTGCTACAGCTATTATTATTATTAAAGTCCATAACTCGTAAATATTCAAGGAGTCATTGCCTCTCCAGCCATTTTCTTATATCCCTATCTTGAAAATGGCTCGGGTGAGTCTTGAATGCACTACTACTTTTAAGAATGAAGTCCGAATGAAAGCGATCAATATCGCTATCGGCCTGTACCACTCTAGACCAGTCGCGTGCATTCTGGATACCATGCAACAAGTACAGCGATGACGTTTCAAATTTTCGTGCAATTTTCAACCTTAGAGTAGTACCGCTTCTTGATACTAGATGGCGTTATGTTAATATGTATAATCTAAACTAAGATCGTAAATCTGAAAAGTTTGTTTGTTTGTTTGTTTTGTTGGACGCGCTAGTTTCAAGAATTATTTCTTGATATTAGCGCGTCTGGGTCCGGTTCGATTTTAAAAGTTCTTGAACTGTTCGATCAAGACCTCTTTGTTGAGGAAGGCTATAGTCTACTTTTTTTGGATGCAACGGCGGCGCAGCGGTATCGGCCTCGCCTTTGTAATATAAGGTCAAGGGTTCGATCCCCAGTTGAGCCCGTATATCACTGTATGAATTGTTTCATCACCGCGGCTCAATATCGTTGAAGGAAAACATCGAGAGGAAACCGACATGTCTAGTGTTCGCAGACGGAGCCTTGGTGGAGAGTTAGTAAATGATATACATGGTTTATTATGAACTAACTTTCCGACTGCGGCTGCGCCCGCGCGTATGTTGGTTTCTTATTCTTATTATTCTTATTCTTTATTGTACACAAAACACTTACATGAACTTACATGTTTCGTTGGTTATCTAGGTAAATCAGTAACCTCTTTTTGCGCAGTCGGATAAAAACTATCCTATGTCCTTTCCCGGGTCTCAAACTAACAACATACCAATTTTCACTCAAATTGGTTCAGTAGTTTGGCGTGAAAGTGCGACATACGGGCAGTTACTTTCGCATTTAAAATATTAGTAAGGAGTTAGTAAGGATTAGTTTAAGGATTATAATTCACCCGGCCGACGAAAGAACAAATTGTTCCCCACTCACCCAACATATTACTGCTAACATTTCTTACTTACTGGGCGTTTTCACTGTACAACAAAACATGATACAAGCATGGTCTTATCTCTTTCTACTCATCTCTGAACGATAGAGATAGTGCTTGCAACATATTTTCTTGTGCAGTGGAAACTAGGGGTTATACAGTGACAGTACTAACTCAATTTTCTGATGGGACACAGTCCTCAGTATTTGTTTGACCAAGAATCTTACGTTTTACATAAATATTCTCCTATAGCTGTCCAGTGCAGTCGTAAATAAGGCAGTGCCACCGGTGCCCAGGCGCAGGGCATAGCCTCTGGGGGGCGCAAGCACATATATATTTCGATTTGTTTCTGATAAGTTAAAAAAACAAGGGTGCAGTTATAGAAGCTCGTACAGGGCGCACAGAAAAGGCTATTTACGGCACGGAATTACTACGGGTGCTACGGGCTGAGACCGAATGTCGCAAGGGATGTGGGTCCACCATCGCATCTAAGATAATTTCCAAGTCCACCGGCACTTAAAAACAACAATCTGTACAATATTCTTGGAAGTGTCCCTCATGAGGGACAGCTGTAAAGGCAAATGGGGGAATAAAACGTAGTTAATAATTTACAATATTTATAAAGCTATAGAAGCAGCTATAGAATGTTTTAAAGGTGAATTTGTTTGGTTGATTCTCGGAGACTATTGATCCGATTTGAAAAAATCGTATTGATTGAAGAGTTAATATATGCTATCTCTACTAATATTATAAACGCGAAAGTAACTCTGTCTGTCTGTCTGTTACACTTTCCCGCTTAAACCTCTCAACTGATTTTGATGAAACTTGGCACAGACAATCTTAGACCCTGAGAAAGAACATAGGCTACCTTTTGTTACGAAAAAAAATTGGTTGCCTGTAAAGTCGGTATACGGGCGAAAGTTTTACGTGACAACGACTTTGAGTGGTAAAATAATTTTAATGTGAATATTCATTCGTATAGTAGGAAGAAGGATGAAATAATAGTAACAATTTAAAACATTTATTTATACAAAGAATTATATTTAAAACATTAATTTATACAAAGAATCGCGTGCCTTTCACTTTTTATGTCTGTCTCTCTCGCTCTTAGGCGGGCTAACCATGCCCGAGTGGAAGGGACGCGTGCCTCTCACTCGCTCTCATTGTGAGCGCATAACGTGAGCGGAGCGTAACGCAGTTTCTTGAAGTGTCACCCGGCAAACCAATTTATAAGACGTTGTCACGTCAAAAACCGAAATCCACGCAGACGAAGTCGCGGGCGGCCGCTAGTGATATATAAATAGAATGCCACACGAGCAAAGCCACTGGCGGAAAAATATGTCCGTAAGGATTGAGGAGCCACTTCAGATTTAATAAGGAAGCTCGCACCCATATTTAGTAGGGAAGTAAATAATTTTGTAGGCCGAATGCTGAAATTTGTAGTAAAATATGTCTAAAGTTATATTAATGTGAATGTGGCTCCTCAATCCAAACATCTGAATTGAGGAGCCACCTTAAAACACGGAAAGTATTTCATGTATCATTTTGGAAATTAACAATACTTTTAATGTGGCTCCTCGATCTATACTCGATCTATACTATGTGTATAGATCGAGGAGCCACATTAAAAGTATTGTAGGTATATTCTTGAATATAAACAGTATGGGGCTCAGATTTTTTGTAGACACTGTACACACTTGCTACTAAATGATACAAAATTTTCCTGAATACATCTGAATTGAGGAGCCCCTCAATTCAGATGTTTGAATTGAGGAGCCACATTCACATTGATATAACTTTAGACATATTTTACTACAAATTTCAGCATTTGGCCTACAAAATTATTTACTTCCCTACTAAATATGGGTGCGAGCTTCCTTCTTAAATCTGAAGTGGCTCCTCAATCCTTACGGACATGGAAAAATAGTCCTGCTATGAGAAAATTAATACATATATATTTTCATTCAACCCTTTTTAAACTTCCCACAGATGGGCACGGGTCTTGTCTCAGCTATCCTACGAGTTTAGAGAGTTTAGGTCTTTCTCCACACGCAGTGTAAACTAGGGGTAACACCAGTCGTATCGATGACACTTATTGATACCTAATAGATAGGATAATAAAAAAGTCATGTTTAATCTAAACTTAATTTTATTAAATAATCAGCCTTTCAATAAATCAGTACATACCCATTCTACAAAATAAGCAGCAACTAATGAATTCTAAAACTAGGCTTTAGTGCATGATTTCTGACTCGCTTCACACGAACCATGGTTCTCTTCATCCTTCTGCTCTTTAGCCTCACGTCTCACCGGCCCAGTCTGCGTTATAGGTACCGTGCGCTCTCCTTTCACTTCCACTGGCTTCCGGGGAGCAGAAATGGTCAGGATTCCGTCGCTTGACAACTGAGACACCACATCCTCCGCCTCAGCACCTTCAGGGAGGGAGTATCTCCTCACAAACTGCCTGGACACGTAACCGTGCTGATCCTCTTTCTCCTCATGCTTGGCTTCAACTACCACAAACCCGTCAACCGTCTTCACAGTTATTTCGTCAGGTGCGAAATGCTGCACGTCCAAGTTGATCTGAAATTTGTCTTTATCAGTCTTGATGGTTGATCCTAGGTCCTTAGTTAGCGAAGCCAGGTGCTTCCAAGGTCTGAAGTAGTCCTGCAGTGGCCAGGGAGAGAAATGTGGTGAGAACATTGATGTAAGGAAGTCGTCTGGTGTCAGAGCCATGCCGAAGGTTTGTTCTCGAAGCCGGTTGCCACGATTTTCAGAACATTTCTCGTCAGCTAGAACATAATTTCTTGTCCCAATGCCGAAGAAAATGATTGCTAATGCCAGAAAATATGATAATCCTTGTGCCTTCATTTTGATTCACACTGTTTCTTTAAAATTGTTGTTAATCTGCACGAAAACTCACAAAATATCACTTTTTACTCGCTTCAACGCGTTCTTCGTAAGTTTGTTTTCAAATGAATGTCAAGCATGCCGCTGTTTCTGTTTATATACCCATACTCATACCGACATCTAGTGGCGCGTAGAATAATCCAGAAATCTCGAAAGAGTCTGAACTCAACGTGTTCCTTCGATAAACAACCACGTATTTCTAGATAAAATTTTTATCACCGGGTGGGAATGTTGTTATTTATTGATAATTACGGATTGCGATAAATATTATTTTTAGTAAGTAATGCAATTTTAGTTTGGAATTTCGAAATATCAGCACAAATTATAATTCAGTAGGATGATAAATAGCTTGTAAATAGCTAATTATATGTACTAGTTATTGTTGTAAATAAAGATTATGAATAAATAGCTGTAAATGCTGTGTTTTTAGATCAATTGTAATAGATTTTCATTCACCGGATAAGAAGTTATTTGTTTTTAAGTTATTCTTTGCCAGAGGCATCTAGTGTTGAATAGAAATACTTGTAAAAACTTCTTTCGAGTCCATTTCCTTTCAAACTCGGAATATTGTCAGAAGGATATTGAGTCGTGACTTTCTTAATTAAAGTTTTACATTGCGGCGTTTTTTTACTGACGGGCCGGTGGCGTGGTCGGTAAGATACTTGCTTTTCACGCCGCAGGTCGTGGGATCGATTCCCATCCGAGACAAACATTAATGATGAACATTTCTGTTTGTGTCGAGTCTGGGTGTAAATATCTATTATCCTATCCTATCCTATCCTATCCTATCCTATCCTACTAATATTATAAATGCGAAAGTAAGTGTGTGTGTGTGTGTGTGAAGGTTTGTTACCGCGTATCTCCATAACCGCTCAGCCAATGTAAATGAAGTTTGAAACATAGGTAGTGTATAACCTAGAATAGGACATAGGCTAATAATATTTCCAAAAATCATCCCCTAAGAGGGTTAAATAGAGGGGTGAAGTTTGTATGCAACTTTTTATTCCTTGGTTATATTCATTTAAAATTCGGTACACATAAACCTTAACACAAATAATGAGATACGGGTTTTTTATTTTTCCATAATTAACCCCATGGGGTGTGGAAAATGAGTTTTATTGGTAAAAACTAAAGTTTCTCTAGATCTGTTTAGTCTCAAGTCCGATTCACTCCAAATTCGGCACACATATACCTTAAAAGAAATCATAAAACACGTGTTTTTTATTTTTCCAAAACTACCCCCAGGCGGAGTGTAAAATGAGCTTTTTTGGAAAAATTAAATATATAACATAACTGTTTAGTCCTTGGTCCGATTCACTTCAAATTCGGTATAAATATAGCTTAAAACAAATAATGAAACATGTGTTTTTTATTTTTCCATTTTTTTTTATTTTTATCCTAATACTACGCGGGTGAAGCATGAGAAATTATTCTGAGGGAGATTTTCTTTAAAGTTGATATCAATACTCCTTCGTGCTTTTTAGCTAAATTACTTTTTATTTTGACACAATGACGTTTGATAACTCAGACTATTAGAATTCGAAATTTAAAGGAGAGGTCAAAAGTGGGCTAGAATTTTGAACACCAATGTGACATACCTCATTGGAAAGCTTATTTAATAAGCTGTTAGAATTTAACTAAACACGAATTTTAGGAGCAACCATTTTTGTAAAAATCAAAAAAATGTAATAGAAAAACAAAACGCACATTACCTTTAATTATCCGTTTCCTAAGCAGTATAAATATTGCAATCACGTCAACAATTGCATTCTGTTACAGTACTTTTCTCTTGTAATATTATTCTAGCTGCAGCTTAATGTAATTATGACGAAAAATATTTGTTATCTTATTAGTGTAATAACAAAACGCGTGGAAAAAAATATAATTACGGGAAACGTCATGATGTCATTGTCATTGATCAGTTTGATTGACAGCGTCGAAATAATTTTGATTTTTTTGGTTGCTCAATTGACATTTGACCATGGGGTTGCCAATTGCAATAATCATAATATTGCATTAAGGATTCTTATTTTCAATTTCAATTTTTAAAAAAACGGGGGGGTTTAAAATTATTTTAAATACACCAAAAAATTTAATTAATTATGCTCTATTAACCTATGTTACTCAAATTGCTGTTCAAATTTACAATTATTTTAATCCCAGGCTCTATACATTTTTTGGACGTCTCCTTTTATTTCTTCTAAATATTGAATGAAAATCTTACAATAATCATGGTCTAAGAGACGTAGTATTTTTTAAGAAACCCCTATAGATTTATGGATATACATATGGGTGCTTGCCGATTTCAAAATGTTAAATGTTTTCACGCCTACACTACCGAACTAATTTTGTATGGAGATAGTTCGAGGGAAAGGATAGTTTTATCCGACTGCGAGAAAAGAGATTAATGGTTTAGCGCGATAACCGACATCCGCGGGCGAAGCCGCGGGCGGAAAACTAGTTATGTATATATTTACAAAAGAAAAGTATTATATGTATAGTATATACCAGTTATCTGGTTTCCATAACACAAGCTCTGCTTAGCTTGGGACCAGATGACCGTGTGTGTTAATGTCCCAGAATATTATTATTATTAAGTCACAAATTGTTGATTTGAGTAGCGTTTATTATGCTCTACACTGGTTTAGGTAACAGTATTGTCACCATATAAATATACATTCTAAATCTATGATTGTCACAGTCTACCTACCTACAGAATAGAGAATCTATTATATTGTGACTAAAGACCATATAAACGCTTACGATTGTGACCGAGTCACAGTCTAATTAGAGATGGCCGAGGCAGTGACTATTAGAAAAGGCAAAAATAAATTGTAGGTAGGTACGCATTTTTTGTAATCTAATAAGCAAATAAATGGAATTTTGATTTTCATACTCAATAATTTGGCCTATTTTATCCTTCCTAGTATTAACACGACCATAGATGCTGTCTTTGCGTTTTTACGCTAGAACTACTGAACCGATTTGGATTCAATTTAGTTTGAGAATAGTATTATATTATCTGTGGTTTGAGAGCTGGGGAAGGTAGTTTTTATCAAACTGCGCAAAAAGAGGTTTAGCGCGATAACCGACAGTCGCTTGGGCGGAAAGCTAGTGCCTTATATTCTGGGTAATACCGTTCATTTGTACAACATTTTGCAGCGCTGACGCACCGGTATCAGCCTCACCTTTGAAAATTAAGCTCGCGGGTTCGAGCTCCGGTCGTCGTGCCCATACATCTTTGTGTGATTGTTTCATCGCTGCTGCTTATATAGGTGAAGGGAAAACATCGTGAGGAAACAGGCATATCTAAGAACTATCGAGAATATGTGACATCCACCAACCCGCACTTAGCCTGCGTGTGTACTCTCTCAACTCATAAGATAGTTGAGAGAAGACCCGTGCCCAGCCGTGACATTGTTGCTGGAGTAACGCACTCAGTATCCACTCTAACAAACATCCATAAATTCCGCATTTATAATGTTTATAGGATAAAACATATTGGGACGTTAATTAAATTTATGCCATTTAATCCCAAACTAAGCAGAGCTTGTGTCATAGAAACCAGATAACTGTTATAGTTTATTTAAACTATTTTTCTTTTGTAAACATACTTATAATAGATAATAACACCCAGACTCAAATGAAACAGACATGTTCATCACACAAATGTCTGTCTTGGCACGAACTCGTACCCACGACCTGCAGCGTGAAAAGCGTGTCACCGACCACGCCACCGGCCCGTCTGAATAGGATATAAATTAGGATATTAGGAGTGTAAATAGTTGAAATAACCAAACAACGAAACTTCTAAATGTTGGTATATTTTCAAAAATATTGTATTACACGACTTGGCTTATCTATTTACAAAAATAAAAACAAAATTAAAATTAATATTCTTAATACAACCGCAAATGCTTTAACTACGATTGTTTAAATAAAAGCTAAATGTAGTAAGTCATGCGCGGGCGATAGAAGCACATTATATTCATATTTACACAAACAAATATCAAGATTGTTCCCAACCTCGTTTATTTTAAACACCAGAAAAATATTTTTGATAGTTCTCATCAGTTTTTTAAGCAAAATAATACCTATGTATAAGATGTGTAATATTGCTTAAGGTACTAACATTTTATAGATAGAGGTAATTACACTTAATAAAACTAAATAAAAGCTTAAAAGGACCTAAGGGTGAGTACATATCTGACAGAAGATGCGTCGAGCGTGTCATCTATTCCATTGTACGCTGGACGCACTAAAGCATCATCATTTAAGTGTGAAAGGTTGAATGTTTTGTCTGTTACACGACACAGGAAATCTTAGTGTGGAGTCCAGAGAAACTGTATTTTGTTTGTAAGTGCAAATTGTAACATAGTTTTGTATTACTTATTGATAAAGAATAAAGATTTTTATGTTCTAACGTTATGAGACCGGTGATACGCAACGCATCTTGCGCCAGATATGTACCGACCCTAATTCTAAAGTAGTTTATTCAGCCTGTTACTGGTAAATTCACCTAAGATAGTTCATGTTAAGATTTTTTTTTTAAAACCTAGTCTGAGTTTATCAGTTTCTGCGATCCCACAGTGACCTTGTGGCCAAACATAAGGTGAGCGTGTTAATTGAACGTTTTTTTAAGTTTTTAAATACAACATAGGTAAACATTGATTATAAGTTGAAAGTACCTCTAACTATAGAAACAAGCCGGTTTTAATATAAAAAGCGCGTAATTACACTATGAATAAGCGGTCTGAGCATGATTTATGATATTTGCTCCAAAACGGAGTTCATGTGACAGTTAATTCGAGTAGAATTCACTTGGGGTTCATCTTGAAGTTAAGCGAACACCCACCACAGTCCACCACTGGAGCATCGATTCTAACCTTTTCAATCTTCCTTTAATAGGGATAACGACATTTAATTTTTATTTGACCGTTAGATAGATAAATTAAAAATCTTGGACACGTATTTTTTTGTAAGACTTAAAGATTACGGCGATACGTTCAAGCGAAATCTCGAACGACGTGACACTAGGCCGACCGTTTTAACTCGCGTATCGCCTATCGCCAAGATTCTGACTCCTCAAGCTGCACAGACAGTGATGATGATTCAAGCGATAATGAAATTAGTGACGAATAGTCTTACATTACTTTTATCTGTGGTGAAATAGTTATTTAAGAGATTTAATTAATGTTTTATGACTGTGTACCTCAGATGGCGATACGCGAGTTAAACGGTCGGCCTATAGGTAAGTTTTATACAGAAGTACGACGTAGCGCACTCCATAACTTTTAGGCGTGATATCATAATGTTACATTTCAATGATAAAGCAAAAGAATACGTGTCTTACATTTTTTTATTATCTTACAGACGGAATAATTAAACTACGATTTTTCATACCTTGTCCGGTCTACGATTTTCCATACCTATTGTGCCGGTGTGTATAAAATTGTAATGGACAACAGTAATGTAAACAGAAAACAATCGCATTAAAAGCTTATGACGTTGAACCATATTGAATACCACTCGATTTAACAGTTACAAAGTAGACTACATTTCCTTAAAATCTAAGTTTTTTTTATAAAAAATTGTAGTAACTTTCCTACGGTAATTTCACGTATTTTTTATATAAAAAAGCTAATAAAAAACACACGTTTTCAGTCGCTCTAGGGGCAGCAGGTATTCCTTTACTTATAAAATAATATTTGAACACAGGGATGGGAGATCATTTTGTAATAAAGAATGAATATAGAGTATTATAATTAGCGACACGGCAAGTTAACAAAAAGCTTAGCATCACGTCTGTATTACCCGAAAGTGTAGGCAGAGGTCAATATCACCCACTTTTCGTCGACTATGTTTATGTCCCATACGTAATTGGTTTATTGTCGTTCAAGCTGCAACTAAGATTTTCTAAGAATAGAATGTCGTTTTGCTCGAATCGAATCCCAAACACAGCTATACGCTCCAAAATAGGCTGCTGGCTACAAGTCCATGGTGGGTGGTGGATTCCAGAAGATGGTCGCCGTCGCCGTGGAAAACCACGAAACCATGGAGCGACGATCGGAGTTCGTTAGTCGCGACTTGGACGGAGAAGGCGAGCGATATGGAAGGAAGGAAGGTTATGGTGAGCATTTGCCCAGAACTGAGACAGTACTAGTTTTATCTTTTTTTAATCTTTGTAGAGTGTAGGCAGATATAAAACTATGCTTAGGTCAGATAAAAATCACCAAAACAATATTATTAGTACTACTTCTTTAGAGCAACCCAATAAAAATGTATTGCTCGATCCGGGATTCGAATCCGGGACGTATTGCCAATTAGGTAAAGTTAATAAGTCGATTGTATAATACTCTATAACATGGTAAAACACTCATTCTTTTATCATCGACTAAAATCACATTAAAAATTTAATTTGTGTTAATCATAGCCATTTTTAGGAAAACTACTAAACCATTAGTGCATCTAGAATCTACAGCGGAATACTCTGCTTACCCCATAATACTACGAGGATCATATACATATAATAACTCCGTAAATACAACCAATACGTGCGAAAGAGGACTTCTATAGAATTTCTACTTAACTGAAAGTAATGCAAATGTAACCAGTAAAGGAAGTTATGAATCGGACATAAATTCTATTTAACAAAAAAAACTAACCTTTAACTTTATAATATTAGAGATAGTTTAATTCGGCACGCTCTGAAGGATTATTTCTCTGTGCCATAGCATCACAAAAAAACTTACAAAGACAAATAAATTTAGCCTCTCGTCACTATGCTTTAAAGTTGTTTTTACGGAGTCATTTAACCCACTTACTAATAAACGATGTATAAGGTGTGGATTCTCTATTTTGTCTATGTTTGTCTCTGTCAGATTATTTAGCTTCATTCAGGAGAAGATAAAACATTAAATTATTATTATTAATGTGTGTAGACTGAGGCTACGATCTAACATACTTCCTTAGCCTCATTAATGTTCATACATGCTGTGGTTGTGAGCGCTACGCACCTGACCCTTTTGAAGGACATCACCGATGACATCAGCGAATGTCCTTCTAGGGCGTCCTCTCCCTGCGTTTCCACTTACCACGGTGTATTTAACTATCGTTAATCGTCTATAATCCATCAAACGAAAGGGTCCCTCGCCTCGAAGGAAACCAGTCTCGTTGAGCTGGCCCAAGTCGACGTCATTCAGATGTACCGCGCCCCTTGTGGGTAATAAATATGCCACATGACCTAAATGTTATTCTTTAATGTCGCGCTTCAGGGGTGTGTTACCCGAATTCTCAATTCCTGGAACCTCTCCACAGACATCTAAACTTTATGGTGTGATATTAAAGTTCAAATTGACTGCCAAGTATTTTTACGAATCGTTCGTATGGGAGTATAGAATTTTAGACTTAATCAGGCAATTTAAAAAATAAAGTCAGCCGTTTTCGAGTTTTGCGCTTAGCAACACATTTAGAGATTAATTTTTATTATATTAGATTATTATTATTATACTTTGTACATCGTTTAAAAGTAAAGGGGTTAGTGTATGATAAGTATAGATAGATATTTATGTACTAGTATTTGTGATGAGTATAATTTGACTAACATTATTGAGATTACTTATACTACTAACTAAACATAACCACCTCGCGTTTGTATTACCCGAAGGTGTGGGCAGAGGCGAATTCCGCGTTTCACTAGCTATTTAGGCCGGACACGATATAGAGGAGAACTTTTTAACCTATGCGCAATTTTTATTGGTAGTTCTGTGTCAGTAATAGAGTACATTTTTATTAATGTTCAATAGGTTTTTTTTAATTTTTATTTCGACATAAAATCAGCAAATTAGACGATCTATTCGTAATAAGATCAATGAAAACGGCCAGTGAGGGTCACTGACCGTACAGTTAATACGGCGGCAAGAGGGCGACCGTACCCTTAGTATCAATAGTAAAATACGTGTTTATTAAAATTTGTTTATGTTTAAATAACAAACAGCAAATATTGTGTCAAATAATTAAGTTTATAAAAACATTACATTTAGTAAAATAAGAAGCAGAAGTATTGCTAATTTAGTTTTGTTTATTTAAATTAAAAACTAACCTACTTCACTTAGTACATAAATATCTATCATACACCTATCTCAGTCATCCAAATTGGAGTCAGCCATTCACCTTAAAACACTTGATATCATAGACAATGTATGTGACGTTCCTTTTTAATGTTTTTAAATAGCTGACAACACTGTTGTCCTCGATTTCTCCCCGAGTAACTAACGATCTACCTATCCAACCAAGAATTTTTCAATTCGGACCAGTTGAGATTATAGCGTTACACGAAACAAGCCCTTCAGCTTTATAATATTTGTATAGATGTACCAGTAAATTCATTCTTGCATTTGAGAAATTGAACGTCCCATACATTATCATTACAGCCTGGCGGACAACTTCCAGCGGCGTGAGTATTGGTTTTGCAATACATTGCGCATTGGGTACGTTCATTTTATAAACTACTAAAGGCGAGTGCGCAATGTATTGCAAAATTGCTATTTCGCAACGCTGTGTCGTGGCTACTTTTATACATTATATTACAATCATATCCAACATAGTGTAAATTTCGTTTAGCTCATACAAAATCTAATTATACACCTTATCCTAAGTTACCTAAAGTCGACAGTCGTACTTAAACATAAACTAAACAAATAATTACATATTACAATGTAAATACATCGAAAATTGGCGCAGTACTTGTAGTGTGATGCGTTTTCATTTACATCAACCCCTTAACCCCAACCTCAGCCAGCTTCTATGGACACGAGAGAATATACACAAGAAAATTTTAAGGTGCATTTCCATGTATGATGAAGTTGCACCCTAACTTTTTTAGTTACGACCAGTCGTAAACTGAGATTCACGCAATCGCACTTTAAGTAAATTAGGGGAGGGGCGGCTTATTGCCATATCAAAATCCAATTCTTTCCTTACACTAACAAATTTATACGAAATCGCAACATACTTCAGGAACCTATTAGCATAAACATCGAAATATTTTATATACACGTCAATCTGACGTCCGATTCGTACTACGCCGCCATTTTGAATATAAAATTTGTGCTTGCTCGGGGTATTTCATCGTTTTTGGCCGTAACATATTTCGCACCAAAACATTTGTCGTACAATAAAATAAAACCATTAAAATGCAACAAAATATGGCCTCAAATATATTATTAAATAAATACGTATAGATATAATATATCCCGTGATATTTTAACTCCTACACATTTCTTTGGACTCGCTTTCAATTTGGTATATTATATACCAAACAATAATTACATTATTATTAATAATTATTGATTAATTATTAAATTAACACAGTAATACGTTGCTACGACAGATCTAATAGTAGAGTACGAATAATAATGTCACAACTATGAAATTTCTAAAATGTTTCTCTGCAAAAACTAACTTTTAATGAACTGCAACTTGTATGAATACTATACAAGTATACTTAGAAAATGTCAGTATCTAAAGAAGTCCATTCATTACTTTTATCAAAATTATAAAACGAAGTTCCTTAATGCGTCTGTCTGAAAATTATACGAAACTGTTTTCCTGAGCAGCGATGGCGCAGCGGTACGGGCCTCGCCTTAGAAAAACAAGGTCGCGGGTTCGCATCATGGTCGTGCCCACACATCTTTGTGTGAATTGTTTCATCTCCGCTGCTCAATATCGGTGAAGGAAAACATCCTGAGGAAACTGGCATATCTAAGAACTAATCATTTGAGGACATGTGACATCCACCAACCCGCACTTGGCCAGCATGTGTAGATTAAGGCCTAAACTCTCTCAACTAGTATGATAGTTGAGAGAAGATCCGTGCCCGGCATTGGGACACTAAAAAGGGTTGAAGTGAGAAGTGAAGTGAGTTTTCCTGAGTTTAATATTCATTCATTCATTCATCAATGAACAGAATGTTTTCCTGATGTATACATTACTTCTGCTACCCACGCGAGGCCAGTACAAAATGCTATAGAAAACTTCACAGTTGTGACTTGTTACTGCAAGTTATTAATTTTTTTTATTGATTTAGCGTAAATTATATCATAAAACAAGCAGAAGCGATTTATAAAGCTATATCAGTTTATAACTAATTACATTACAATAATTAATAACATAAATAACATAGGTACGTGTTACCATATTTTTTCAATTATAAAAAAATATCAAGTATTATTACAGTAGCGGAAAATTATGTCGTTAAGTTATGATAAAAACTATAAACAAAAGATTCGGTCCGTCGTATCGTTTATTACACGACAGATTCATTCGTTTAGTTATGATTAGCCTAATGATAGTGTCTTCACGACTTCAGTTTATACAAATCTATTCGCGCAAAATGAACTACGAGGTCGTTCAAACGACACGACAGATCGTCATCTTTTATCATTTGTTGTTGTTACCACGTCGGTCCGTATTTATTAAGATAATTTTAACATTGCGATGGAGATTGAACAATTGAATATAATGCTATCTCTTTCAGACTTGCGTGTATTCCCTGTAAAGAACTACTGAAGTATTTTTGTTCTCTAGAGAATTGTTAATAACTTTTCGCTACTATAACATACAAAATTATAGTAAAATAAAATTTCTTAATCAAAATACAAATAAAAATACAAGTTATAAATCGAAAATGAATTTCATTTTTCTATTTTCACTTAAGTCGGTTATCCACCGCCGCCGTCATCGGAAAATCATTAACAGAGTAGTCAATGGCGTCTTATTATGGAAGGATCCTATTGAATTCGAATAAGGTGCTTTTGTTACACTGAGCTTATTCGGGGAGCCTTTAAAATCTGATCAAACCGATAATAAAGGCACAGATGTATTTTATAAACTACAGCCACCTGTCCATTCCAAGTGCATCGCACAATCTTAATATCGTCTACAATTAATCTAGTTCTCGTTTTAATCCCGGTGACGGCGACAATGGACATAGAACCTTTAGGTTATATTCGCATATACATTCCTTTAGGTTATGTTCATGCTAACCCGTACTCAGTCAATACCGCGAATCGATTCAAGACATTATAACCTTTATAATATGCTTTTGTATCCGCTTTTGTACTGTAACGCATTTATATATATTTTAATTATCTAGCGTCAATATCGACAGCTAATATATTGTTGTAAAAATAAAACAAAATATACAAAATGTATAGTTAAAAATTATACCTAAATGTATATTGATCGGCAAAGTTTTATACATACACCTCTAGACATAATAAACATTGACATATTGCAGTAATAATAGTAGGCACCCTTTTTTTATTCTAAAATAGAAATGCGCTTAACCACGACTTGTCTGAAGAGTCGATGTGGTCTACGATGGGACGCGCTTACTGTTGTTGAACTAAATCAATGCTTATTATTTGCCTAGAGACGCTGTACTCATTTATTCCTACTTATATAAAATAGGCCTTGTGCCAACAGCTCAAATAGACGGGGTTAAGGCTGCTTTTCCACTAGGGTGTCATATCCAACAATCATTTTCATCTTACCTACCGATCTTTCTATTCTTACGAATATTATAAATGCAAAAGTTTGTGTGGAGGTGTGGATGTTCGTTACTCATTCACGTAAAAACTAGTCGCCTATCTATTTGTTTTTATCTCTATACAACATCCTTAACCCGTTGCTACATAGCTTAGCATCATTAAAAAAGATCACATACTCACGTAACTTATCTTCCACATCATCTGGTGGAAAAGCACTCTTATAGCCTCAAAACAAGTCACGTAACAGTAAATATTGTAGTTCATCGTGCGCTTGCGTTTGTTCGTTTTATAAACGTTTAAGACAAAGACGCAATGAATAACAACATTTGTAATCAATGTTTTGTAGCAAAGGGAGTTGGAAAACGGCTGGATTTTTTATTAAAGAGAGATTTTAACTATTAATCTTAAGACTTATTGAGAAGCATTGTTAGAAATGGCTCATGCTATTAGAAATGTTATTAATAAATAAATACTGGACAATTTATAACCTCGGACCTTCAATAAATTGCACATGTTTAGTATTGCCAGCATCAAAATAACATAATCGTCTTTAGTTAAAAAAAGTAATAAATTATAAAATAGTATCGCCAATTTTATTTATTTTAATGATATTGATATTTTAACATTATAACATCTACCACATCATCTTGATCTTTCAGTATAACCGATGATTTCCTCGTACAACAAAAAGAAAAGCCAATAACAGAACCATAACTAACATTTCATTGGAATGAACAGTATATTTATACAAACAGCACGGCAGTGTATCTTATAACAAACGCTCATTAAAACTACCTACTATTTAGTAGAATGGTAGAAAATTCTATGTTGCCAACTTAAAATCTACCAACTTGGTAGGTGAGTAGAAACACGTAATAACTTGTACTCGAGGCAAACGTCATTATCGTCAACAACATACAATCGGGCGTCAAAACACTTTTACTCACACATTTTACACTTTAAATTAAAAAGCTTCACGTTTTACGCTTACCGCTATAGGCGACATTATAATTAAAACTGAAGAATATAAAATCGCCGTTGACCGGATTAAATGGGTAAACTATCGCAACTCTTTTCGAGTATATTTAGTAGAATGGTAGAAAAACCTGTGTTGCCAATGTCAAAGCTACCAATTCGGTAGTTTTAGTAGAAACACTATACCTCTAGGGCGTAGTCCATAAATTGTACTCATTAAACGTGTTTTAATGCTTAACTGTCTTCGAGTAGATTGTGTAGTTCCGCATAGTTCAGTATGGCACGGTACAGGAATTCATATTGTAACTGCAAAGAAATAATAAGATACTCTATAGTAAATCTACACTAAAACTATTTTTAGAGTTAGATATTTAGAATAAATATCTGACTGTAAAAGCTTTTAAAACTTGAACCAGTCAATCAGTTTAGATGAAATTTTGTATGAAAACAGTTTGGACTGTGAGACCGGAGATATGATAGTATTTATCGCGCTAATGACCTTGCCTTGGTGGTCCAGTGGAAAGAAAAGGTACTGGGTTTGAAACGCGAATTGAGTAAAAATTTTACTAATGTAAAGTCGTAGTAGCAGCCCAAAGACAGCAACTGTGTCCGATGAATGACAATAGACTCACCCCCTACTACGTATAATAATGGTGATATTCATATACACTTCATGTCATACAGGCGTGGGCGCTTTGTTTAAGGGAAAGCGGATGAAGGAGAACGTTTGCCCTTGTGACCCAGTGGTTAGTTGGGGTTGCTATACCACGTTGTTGGGATTGCTAATATTAAATATGATAGTGAGACTTACGAATGTGTCAATAGTGTTAGCGCGCTGTTCTCTAACCGCCCGCGCGGCTGCACTCACGTCGACACGTCTCTCCACACGTAACTGTCGGATCAGGTTGCAGAGCGCCACGAATAATGGCGATCGTTCTGTACCCAACCTGTGTAAATAACGTTATTTTAAGTATAGTAAGATTAGTATAGTGTTTTTCTTTAAGTTAGTTGTGGTTGCCTGTAAGTGAGAGAGCACCTGGATAGTATTTTTGCATTTGTTAATTAGCTTGTATGTGTATCTCTTGTTGGTAATCCTTAAATAAATAAATAAATAATCTTGGAATTCAGTTTTTATTCCGATTAAAATACAGAGATATATAATATTATACCGTGAAGACGACCAAAACACGGGAGTTAGGAGAACTCTCTATTAAGAAATTCAACGGGATAACGTAGATATAACGTATCGGACGGTAATTTAACTCGTTTTAGAAGGACAGCTATATCTGGTGCACCAAAACATTTAATTATGGATAGGTAAAGAATTAAAAACGGAGTTGTTCATGAATTGTGAGAATTTTGAAATTGTATGTATAACTGAGCACTGGTTAAAACGTTATCTTCCTTATATTACATACTGGCAATGCACGAGCATGGTGGCGGGTGGTTCCAGCGGTGGTGCCGCAGCATCCGCGAGTTCCGCGAGCCCGCGGGTCACTTCCGGCACGTGGCCACGCGCTGTGGGCCAGCCCTGGTACTGCAGCTGACGGACACTGCGCACTTCTCCACTCTGCACAAACACATCACCTTCAACACTATGTACCACTGAATAATAACCTGAACTAGCAATGATACGCTTATTTTTGCCATAGAACTGATAATCGTTCAGGTAAATAAGCTTTCAAAAAAGACCACAGGGCCCTTAGATAATGATATAGCGAAAACGAAACATAGAAAGGAATCAAATGTATGGGTAGCTAGATCAACAGCTAATCACGTGAATATTCGAAGGTGAGTGAAATGAAATTCGAAGGTAAGTGTAATGAGAATCGAAATGGGTGACGCTTCGCTATGTCTCTTTGTCCCGGGGCCCAGAACTCATAAAGTTCGCGTTCACAGTAGATAGAGTAACGATCCCTGCGGTGCTGGAAAGAGGGTACAAACCAGGCTTAGTGGCGAGGTTAAAGAAAAGCCTATGTAGACAGTAGACCAATACGTTGATAATTATGATTATTCAGACGATTCATGTCCATTTTTGCAATCACAAATTACACACAAAAAGCCCAACCGTACCGCTGCTTCCGACTTATGCATCTGATCGCTTGGGTGCACAAACGCAGAGCGATTTGTTGACAACGGATCTGTGCATCAAGTCAAGAAACCCAGATCCTATTCTTCCAATTATCATTCTGATTTAATTCTATCGGATTCAAGATAGTTTTAGTATAAAGGCTTTTAAAAACCTGAACCTGCTGTCGAAGGGTTTATTGTATTGAAAATAAGAAATTATCACCTTTTCATTAGTGACCCTGAACTGCCTCCTCGTGTAATAAGGACACGACTCGCTCTCTTCGTACTGGACAGAGATGTGTTCATACTGGATCGTGCCGTCGTCCCAGTACCTAGGACATTTGCCCTCACCCAACTGAAATAAAAAGTTATTATTACCTTTTACACACAGCATCATCCGTATGAGTCATGTGTAACGCAAAATAAATAAAATAAAATAAATTTATTGAAATAATTTATGTCATAAACACATAAGGCTTAGTTAATTAGGGATTAGTATACACATGATTATTGTGTTAGTATTATGGAAAACTAAAAACTAGTGTATATGACTAAAATGAGTAATTATGGTAACAGGTTTAAATGGTATTAGCTAAAATTATTAAACAGCCTGCCCGATCTTGGTTTGTTAAACCTGTGTTTCAGGCCAGCTGTCTGCCTACGCTAAGTGAAATGGTTAAAATAAGGCTATGCATAAGAGTTGTAGGGCACTTCAGCGGTTTAAGCTTAAAAAACTAAAACACCAACGGTCATATTCATAAAAAACTTTTAAGACTTTTTAGTTAAAATGGACTTTGTCTCTTTTATACTAGTCTAAATGTCAAGATGACAGACAAAGACGAACGAATTATAAACCTTTTTTAGCTACAACGAGCTTGTAAGACATTTATGGATATAGAGGAAAGACTCTTCTCAATCGTGAACTCTTGTCAGAGTGGTCATATTGGTCATCAAGGAGTGTCATTTCAGGTGGCCTAGACAAAGTCGCGTTGTAATAGAGATACCGATGATTGAAAAGAAAGAATGTATGGGAATGACATACGATTGTCACGTGACATTTCATAGGTAAATCCCATACATTTTATTCCTTTCGATCTTAGTAATCGCTACTACAGCGTGACTTTGTCTAGGCTAGCATTGACTCTCTTGCAATTTGTTAGCCAAGTTGGTCGCAGTTGTCACATGTAGCTCCCGTGACCCCCTGGTAAAAGTGCGCAAAGGAACACCCGGGAGTTTTAGTGTGTATCCTTCAGGAGTCTCACATACCCTGCACCCACAGGGCGGGGAAATCCGTAAAGGAATTCCCCGGGCAAAAAAAAGATGTTTGCCGTTGCGATAGCATGTCACTGTAAAGGTTTTAGTTATTGATTTTATAAGTCTGTCTGACGTGTTAATATTTATCTGAATGACGTCATTATTACAGTATTTCGATTACTGACCTCACTTAACATAACAATAGTTGACACGTTGTGCTCCGACACCATTCTCCAAAAGTCCATTATAGTGTTCGGTAATGGATCTTGCGTTATTATGAACCCTTCTGAGTTGTCGTATGCTGCAAAATATATTTAAAATAAACTATTGACACCTAGCTAAACCACAAATGTACAATGGACAAATGTTTGCAACACAATCGCTCTTTTGCGTGTTTAGTGTGTATATTGTGTACAATCTAAAAATGTACCAATTTTACAAGAGAGCATCTTAAAGGTTCGCCATTTCTAAGACTTTGAACTGACGGATGTTTTTTTTTAATATTTAGCAACGACTATTAAATTGATTTACTGTTCAATATTTAAGAGAAAATATTAGCTAATACATCCCAAAACTTCCAGTCTATAAAACTCAATATGGATTGTTTTGAAATTGTAAACTTTTAATGCGAAGAGACGCGTCGGGTAAAGTGTTGCGACGTTGCCGGACTTGGCTCGACATGCCTGGCAACATCGCGCAATAACCCTAGGTTAAGGTGTTACACTGTGGGTTGTGTTGTTGTTGTTTTTAAAATAGTACAATTCCGCCTGAATGACGTAGCTACGGACATAAGTCGAGCGATATTGCCAGATATGTCAAGCCAAATCGCCCGACGTCACCTGATATTATTACACGTACCTTGTAAGAAAGATGCGTTGATATACGTAGAGAAGTCCCTGGCAGGTAACGGTGTGAGTATCACTCTGTTCCGATCGTACGGGAGACAGTCCGGGCTTCGATTTCTCGCCCGCAACTCTTCTGCAGCGCCCGCGCTCATTGACTTCACTGTGTCTGGTATTGGACTGTTTATAATTTTCTGCAAATAAATAATAAATATGTATGTCACAACTCGAAACCTATAAAGGTAGCAAGCTGTCGCCTAAACAGACGGTTAGATGTCAGTTCATTCACAGTTTGCTTGTTTGTGACTATCATTGTTACGTCAGGGAATATTGTCTATGAGGTCGGTGCATGTGGTGTGTGTAAACTAAATTTGATCTCACAAAAAGAATCCATTTCCATCCAAACATTTTTTATTACAGAGGTGCTGTAATCAATGGCAGGGATATTGATTAGCTTTTTGTGGTGTTATTTTGTGTCCCATCGAGATAGGTAAGGGGTGAATGCGGTCCTATGGGCTCGCCGACACGTATTACTAATTGCTATCCGCGAAGTCATCCGCTTACTTTAAATTAAAAAACTTATTAACTTTAAAAAAAAAATCATTTAAAAAGAGAGGTAGACTGCAGCGATTTCCTTCACTCTATAAACAACCCAACTAAAAGAAATCTCCCCTTACCGAATTCACGCAGTGTAATAACTGTTGGTGGTTTCTTAATGTAAGCAAGGTGTAAAACAGTCTATTCTAAAAACGTCAGTCAGTGCAAAATTGAATTCAAACAGAGATTGAAGAGAGTTACAGTAGTTACCTCAAACTCGACTTCCATAAGACACTTGTCATGTCCCGGCGGAGTGCTGCGTAACCTATCGAGTGCGGGCCGTAACTTCGCCGCACTAATCTCTGTGTCGCCGAAGTGTGCGTACTCCACTAACGCTCGATACACGAACACGTATTGTTTCTGTAATACGAACCTTGCCTTAATATTGAGTATATTTTGGCTCGTTTTGACAAAATATCTGTCCAATTTGATAAGCGTGTAAAAATAATACTTGCAATATATTGTACCATATTGTTTTACGCGCCAAATAAATAATGTGTTAATACGCTTTATGTAATTATTATTTTTTTCTTTTTCATATACGTCAAAATGAGCCTTTTATTTTTTGACAACTATAGGGAACTGTCTTTAGAATTAAATGTTTCATCCTGGTTACGTTCTTTTTTTGTGTAAATTAAGTTAAAAAATACAAAATAATCAAAATTATTCTACTATTCAGGCTATTTCAGGTAAATTTGCGCATATTTCAACCAACAAAATTCCTTTCCTAGCAATTCGCTTTCTATTACGTATAGCGTCGTGTAATATAGGTATGAGCTTTAATATTTTTTAATTAAGGGGAGCGATCATTAATTACGTCACGTGAGGGAGAGTGGCAAACATGGAGTAATTTTACTTTCTACTAAAGTATTCATTTGTAAAAAACATGTAAAAGTTTTTATTCCTATATATTAGATCCGTTAGGGAATGATAGGTCGGAAAATGGTCAAAAAAGCCTCATAATGAACATATGCTGACCAGGGACTGCACCAAGAAGTTCCTCTGCTTCCTCAGTTCAGCTACAGTGTTGTACACAGACACGGAGCCAGTGGCCCGCAGCTGTTCCAGCAGTACATCCAGCGCCACCAGGGTCCCAGTTCTGCCCACTCCTGCACTGCAGTGTACCACTACTGCTCGACCCACCATGCTCGACCACGCCTCGTTCACTCTCTGTGTACACATCACATAATAATGTAATATCTGGGTGACCAAGTTTTCCTCGTAGTTTTTTTTTGTAGAAATCTCGACCAATGACTGTAAAAACAAAGCTAAAAGTTAAATCACTTCTTTGGAAACAGACCTACAATATTTTGCACACTTGCTGGTGGTACAGAACTTTGAAGTGACATGTCTGTACTTCAATCTCTGAAATTTAAACAAAAAGCTTTTTTTTTATCTGGCCACTGATGGGCAAAGGCCTCTCCCAACGACTTCCATCTTGTTCTGTCTCTCACAATCTCTGGTCATCCATTATTGGAACAACGAATTCATCCAGATAGTCATGCGGTTTCGGTCTACCTCGTCTACCGTCTACAGTCTTGTGGCACCGTCTACCGCCTTTTATTTTATTGAGTTCATTCCTTTGATTTAATCTGATTTCGAAGTCTGTACATCACTCCTTCAGGTGTGGTGGTAGAATCTCTCTCCAAAAATCTTTGACTGCTCCTTTAGGTGTCTTAATTACAATTTTTTTTGATTTCTCTTTAAGTTTATAAAAAAAATACAGAAACAGTAGTAAGTAACAAATAAAAATAATTCAGCACTTACTTTAATAAAGTTCAGTATAGAATGTGGATGCTCAGGCGCAGCGAAGTCCTTCCACATCAAGAAGTGATACTGTCGGACTATGCGCGACTCCCCGACTTCCTTCGTCTCCCGCGGAGATGTGGGAGCACTCGACTCTAACCCATTATTTATATCTGGAATATTTACTTTTTGTTCAATTAATTACTACTGAAAATGATTAGTAATTTAATAAAATTTTTTCAAATTCGAAAATATTTATTTATAAAAATGAGTTAACGTTTGTTTGTCTTGCAAAAACTCGAGAATGGCTGAACCGATTTAGTTGATTTCGGTTCTGAAACATTTTAGAGCAGTGCAGTGAGTACACCGCTCGATAGGAACCTAAATTACTCAATACTCAATACTCAATACTTTATTTGCTTTTTCCACAATGTTTTGGGTTGATAGTATAAATGATACAAAGTAATATGTCACAATTATGGACCCTTTAGGGCACAGCAAATTACGAGAGGTGAAAATACTTTCTTATAAAATAATAAAAATGAAATATTTTTTTTTACTTTAGTAATTGAATTGCAATTTGAAATAATTGAATGAAAATGAATAAAAAAATAATTTTTGGCTCATTAGTTTAGGTAGGCATTAGATAGTTCAGGTCTTTATTCAGGTTAGTGTTGAGACGGTTAATTACTTACGTCATTTATCTTGTTAATAAATTTAAATTTCAAATAAAAAAAAATCAATAAAATAAGTTTTTAGGAACATAATATTAAAATAACAATGACAGCAACAAATTTAAAATTATTAAAATAACATGAATAAAATATGAAATCAATTTATGGACAACAATATTTAAAATTTTATATAAATAATTAAAACAATTTTAAAATTATTCAAAATAAATAATTAAAATAATTATGTCAACAAAATTTACGAAATGAATTTATCGTTTAAGTACTCATTAATGTTATAATAGCACTTGATTAACAGTAACTGTTTTAGATTCCTAATAAATATGTGTAGTTTATTTTCGTTTTTTAGTTCTTCGGGTAACTTATTAAAAATTTCTATTGACATTACAAATGTGCTTGAAGAGTGGATTTGAAGTCGAGAGTTTGGAAATATTAATCTATTCTTATGACGGCGGGAGTATTGTATTTCTTTGTCTTTTTAAATAAATTTTCATTTTTCTTTACAAATTTACAGATCTCTAAGATATAAATACAAGAAAGAGTTAGTATGTTTAATTTTTGAAAGTATGGTTTGCAACTATCTGTATCTTTTATGTTAGTTAATATCCTTATAAGTTTTTTTTGCATAGTAAAAAGTGTCGGTGCATCTGTGCTATTACCCCATAATATAATTCCGTAACTTAGCCATGCGTAAGCATTTGCGAAGTAAGTAGTTAGGGCCGTCTGGAGGTTAGTTGATTTAATTACCTCGCGGAGTGCGTATGTAAATTTTGATAATTTGGATCTCAGATTTTTTACATGACATTTCCAGTTAATATTGGTATCAATATTTAATCCCAATAATGAGAATTCGGAAGCTACATCAATTTTTTGGTTTCTATACGTAAAGTTAATAAGTAATGGGGCTTTTTGGTATGGGTGAAAGCACATTATTTTGGTTTTCGAGAAATTAATTTCTAAGTTATGATTGTTCAGCCACGTGGCGGCACTATCTAGGGCAGTAGTGAATTTACTATTAAGGTTAACATTGTTAGAGCAAGAAGTCAAGATTGAGACATCGTCAGCAAACAGAACGCAATATTCATTAATAATTTTGGGAAGGTCGTTAATGTAAATTAAAAACAGAAGACAACCGATTACACTGCCCTGCGGAATAGATGCGGTAATAGTTTTGTTGTTGGATCTAACTGTTTCTATTTCTTTTGTAGTATAGTTGAAGTACTCTATTTCGACTAGGTGTTCTCTATTACTTAAGTAGGAAGTGAACCAATCATGTGCCTTTCCGCGGATTCCAATGCCATATAATTTGTTTAATAATATGCTATACTGTACTTTGTCATAAGCTTTCGTCATATCTAGTAATATACTAACGGCATATCTTTTATTATTGATTATATTAATCGCTTCCTGTATAAACTTATATACTGCCGATATAGTTGAACGGTTTTTGCGAAAACCATTTTGACATTCGTTAAAGATTTTATACTTATCGCAAAAAGAATAGACACGGTTACACGGTTACAATTAGTTACCTCCATTCCGTTTGGCGATGCCATTGTTCTCAATAATGGGTTGACCATCTGCGTTGAGGGGATGTTTCGTTATTTTCAACTCACGTACTATATAATCTGAATATCTGTATAATAAAAAAAAAAACATTTAGATCCAAGAAGAAATCTTTTCAACTCCAACTCTTACGACGTTGCGAATTGCGAAAAATTGCGAATAATAAATCAATCTTTATCTTTTTCTATAGCAATATTTTTCAATCCACACTAAGATAAGTAAGATAATCGCTTTTTACGCCGCAGGTTCGATTCCGACCCAAGACAGACATTTGTGTGAGACACATGATGACATGAGCATGACGTGACCCAGGTTATTATTATTATTATATTTAGAATGCGAAGGTCTTAGTTTCTTATCTTTTCACATTTAAGCTGATTGGATTTAGATTAAAATTGTTTTGAAAATTGTTTAGGACTCAGAGAACGACATAGGATAGTTTTTATCCAACTGCGTAATAGAAGGATAATGGCGGAAGCTCCAGCCAAAAAATTAGCAAACAAAGAAGTGACATACAGGTAGCCCAGTCTTACCGTTTCTCCCCAATGTGTTGTACCGCAATGCCCCCGAATGCTCTGCTGCCCCGCTCCTCGGGCCAGTACTTGGAGCACTTGACCTTGGAGTACTCTTCCAGGTTCGTCAGCATAACGATCAGCTCCAGCCCATGCTCCCAGATCATCCGCCAGAAGTCGTTCACAGTTGTGTCAGTTGGACCTTGCGCGCAAATGAACTTTTTGGGGTCCTACGCAAATGTATTTAGGGTCAACCAATGATGTTCTAAGAAAAAATATTATGTAGATAGTGAAACTTTGGCAATTAAAAGTTTATATGTACTACTTCATTTTTATTAGTTCATTCATATTTTACTTAACCTATAAAAGGAAACGGGACAAAATGACCAACGGTTTTATTTTGTGTTGTGTACTGTTTTAAGTACGGGGTCCGACTAGTATCGAGTAATTTCAAAATTTTAAACTAATTTTTTTTTAGCTTTATACCATCTTATGGTTAGTGACCCTGAATGCTAATCCGAAGGTCATAGGGTTCGATTTCCACCCAGGACAAAACTTTGTGTAATGAGCACGACTGTTTGTTCCGTGTCTGGGGTGTAGTTTATCTATAATATGTATGTATTTACACAAAAAATATTTGAGTATTACATCCGTTCCTAGTACCCATAACACAAGCAAATATAATTGCTTAATTTGGGACTAGATGGCGCTGTGTGTATATGTAAAAATATTATTATTATAAAATAAAGGAGTAAAAAGTCATTGAAAATATATTTATAAACTATAGACAATAAAAGCATGAGAATTTGCTTCACAATTAAACTAAACTTGACTTTAAAATTGACTTTGTCTAACACTACTGTTTCATGCAATAACAACTATATCTTTTGAGAAAAATGTATTATGTTTGCGATGTTATTACGACACCCTGTATAGCGTATAGCTTTAGGAATACATGCGATCAGTACCTGGAGGGGCTCCGAAAGGTCCTTAGTAAGCAGAGGGCAGAAGATAAACACAATTAGAGCACAGATTTAGGATACAATAACAGAAAAGATGAAGGTGAAGGATTAGCAAACGATATTACATTTATTATGTATATTAATTCAGCCACATTAGAATTATAATTATATACAGGGTGGCCCACGAAGAAAACTATTGTCGAATTGTTTTCCCAGTATTTGTATTGTTGGGTCTAGAAATTAAAGAATTGCTTTTCCAACAGAGTTTATTATGAAAATTAGAAATATAAAGTACAAGAGCACAAATCGTGAACCGCTACACGACAAGTTAAAAAAGGGAAGTGACGTTTCTTAGTGTTGCCAGTTAACAACACAACTTAAAGTTGCCAATTAACTCCAATATATGTGTAGTTGTACTAAACATAGTTGGGCGGGCCAGATTGCTGTACAAGCACTAAGAAACTTCAAAATTTAACTGAAATGAATGACCACATTGTAGGTCCAGACCAACATCTAATCTATCTTAATTGAATACAACTTGTCACTCAATAAGAGGACTATAATGCTACATTAAAACTAAAAATACAACTCGTCACTCTTCAGTGAGAGGACTATAAAATGTTAACTAAGGCTACAAATACAACTTGTCACTCTTTAGCAAGAGGACTATATGATTGCTTAACATGGTTTAACTCAGTAAATAGTAATAATGACTACTTACTAAGTTAAACCATAAGAATGTTATCCCAGAGTGGACAGGATTTTATGTGTGACCCTCATTCTATAGGGAGAGGGCATAGCTTAGGTATAGACCTCAAATAAATTTTATTATTATATTTCACCTCAGCTACTCTCACCTGCCCATCCTTACCAGGACATATTTTTACAACTTTGGCCAAGGGCCACTCCAAAGGAGGTGTGTTTAGGTTTTTGACAATCACCATGTCTCCTACCTTTAAATTAGGGAAGGGATACTTCCATTTGGGACGACTCTGAAGTTGAGTAAGGTAGTCAGCTGACCATGCTTTCCAAAAATGTTGTTTAAGCTTAGAGACAACTTTCCAAAATTTTAAGCGGTTGATAGGAACCTCCATTAAGTCTACCTCTGGATAGTTACTCAGAGCCGTTCCAATTAAAAAGTGACCAGGTGTCAAATAAGTATTTTCATTAGGGTTGGAAAGGAGTGGTCTAGAGTTCAAAACACCTTCTATTTGTATCACTACAGTGTTAAATTCCTCATAGGTAAGGCATAGATTAGCGATAACACGCTTGAGGTGATGTTTCACACTCTTGACCCCTGCTTCCCAGAGCCCACCAAACTCAGGGGAGTAGCTGGGGATAAACTTAAATGTTATATATTTTAATTTACAATAATTATATACTGACTCTCTATGAGCTCTAGAAGAATGCAAATCGTGCAACTCCTTTAACTTATTTTCTGCACCTTTAAAAGTCTTAGCATTATCACAAAAAACTTTAGAAGGCATTCCTCGCCTAGAAATAAATCTATCAAAGCATGCCAAGAAGGTTTCAGTTTTAAGGTCTGACACAACCTCAGCATGTACAGCTTTAGTTGAAAAACACACAAATAGTGCTATATAGCCCTTAGTTACGAGTGGTTTCCGAATTCGAGAAACCTTGATATTAAAGGGACCACAAAAGTCTATACCAACATGCTGGAAGGGCCTAGTGGCTGTAACACGTTCTGCCGGTAGAGAGCCCATAAGCTGCCTTGCACATTGCGCTTTTAAACGAAAGCATTTTAAGCATTTGTGTACCACCTTCTTGACCTCACGAATACTGTTAATTATCCAGAATTTCTGGGATAGCGAGCTAAGTACCAATCTGGGACCTGCATGTAATAATCTAAGATGTTCTCTTTCAATAATTAATGAAGTAATATTGCAATTTTTGGGTAATATTATGGGGTGCATTTTATTATGCGGAATGTCTGCATTTTGCAGCCTTCCCCCCACACGAAGTAAACCACTAGCATCAATAAATGGGTGCAAAGCAGCCAAACCTGATTTTAATCTATTATTGTTATGAAGAGCCACTATCTCTTCTGCAAAATGTTTATTCTGTATGAACCGAATTATAACTAACAACGCTAATTCTAACTCTTTAGGTGTTAAGCTATTATCTTTTATAGCATTTTTTCCTAATGAATTATTGCAAAATCTATAAATATATGCTACTACACTCTGTAATTTATTCAGACTTGAAAATTTGTCTAATAAGTTAAAATCGCAATTTGATTTTAATGTATTATTAACAAGACAAGAAGCTTCATCTAATAAAGCTTCGGGATCACTATATTGTTCCCGCTTGTGAGAGTAATTAGTTTGTTGTAAAAATTCAGGACCGTGCCACCACAATCGGTTAGATTGCAACATTAGTGGATCTATACCGCGTGAAATAATATCAGCAGGGTTATGCGAAGACCGGACATAGTACCAGCTTGATTTATCTGTGAGATTATTTATTTGTTGAACTCTATTATTAACATAGGTGTTATTCTTAATATTTCCTGCCTGTATCCATGCAAGCACGATCTGAGAATCACTATATTGATAAGTAGTATGGGCAAATCTAGAGAGAAGTACTTTACTAACTCTGCTAATCAACTGTGCAAGCAAGAGAGCGCTATTTAACTCCAGCTGGGGTATGGTAAGTGTTTTAGCTAGTGGCGCCACACGTGACTTGGAGCAAACAAGGTGAGTCTCAATACTCCCATCATTCTTTAAAACTCTTACATAGACACAGCATCCAAAAGCCTTTTGTGATCCGTCTGCAAAGCCAACTAACTCTACAGAGATGAAATTTTGACATTGAATAGAACGTGGAATTGATATTTTGCCCATTAATTTTAAATTAGTGATAAATTTTTCCCATTGTTTTAAATAATCTTTAGGGAGGATATCATCCCAACCTAACTTTATAGCCCACAGCTTTTGCATAAAGATTTTAGCAACAACTGTAATTGGGCCAATTATACCCAGGGGGTCAAAAATTTTCCCTATGTAACTAAGAATTTTTCTTTTCGTTATTAACTGCTCATCACACTGTGATGGAGTTTCAAAATAAAAATTATCAACAAGAACATTATACTTTAAACCTAATGCCTTTACAATGTTGTCTTTATTTAAGTTTACTTTTTCAAAATACCTATCCTTTATTGGAATATTGTCCAATAGAGGAGAATGGTTGGAGCACCACTTGTGCAAGTTAAAGTTACCCAATTTGAGTAACTCAAGTAGCTGTCTTTTTAATAAGCTAATCTGTTCAATATCATCATGACCAGATAAAATATCATCAACATAAGTACTATAATAAATAGCTTCTGCAGCAAGAGGATATTTATCCTTATGCCTATTAGCAAGCTCAAGTAAACATCGTGTAGCCAAGAAGGTGGAAGACTTCAATCCATATGTGACCGTTTGCAGCTGTAGGCAGACTATAGGCTTACCTGGGCTGTCTCTCCAGAGAATATTCTGGAGGCTAGTGTGGTGAGAGTTAATTAAAATGCATCTGAACATCTTTTCTATATCGCAAATTAATATGTATCGATAAGTTCGAAACCTTAAAAGGATATCAAACAGCTCACTTTGTACCACTGGCCCATTCAGCATGACATCATTTAAAGAAGTTTTGTTCCTTGACTTCATGCTTCCATCAAAAACCACTCGCAACTTTGTGGTCTTACTATCCTCATTGAAGACTGCATGATGGGCTAAAAAATAAGAAGAACCACTATTAATATCATAGGTATTAATATCAACCTCCTTGGCATGCCCTAATGCTACATATTGGTTTATAAAATGTTTATATTTATCCAACAACAAAGGATTCTGCTTAAGTTTTCTTTCTAGGGCCAAAAATCTTTGAAATGCAACAGAGAAGGAGTCCCCAAGCCGCAGCTCTTCCTTAGGACAAATGAGAGGCATATCTACATGAAACTTGTTATCTTTGATCATTACAGACTGCTGAAAAATAGCCTCTGATCTTTGACACTCATCTGTTAACCTATTTGCAAGTTCAGGGACTTTCTCTAATTGCCAAAATTTTTCTATTACAGATTCTAAATCGCTTTCATTTGATATTGCAAAATTTGATACCAAATCTGTACTTACTGCTTGCTTACAGGGCTCAATCTTTCCAGCAACAACATACCCAAATACGGTATTTTGTAGGACAGGCCCATTCAATATTTTACAAGTGCCCTCTAAAATAGAATTAAAATATATGTCAGCCCCTAATAAAATAGAAATATCAGAAGGAACATTAAAGTTATTGTCTGACAAGGTTACATTTTTTGGTAAGGACAATTTAGTTATATCAACCTTATATCGTGGCTGAGGTGTAGTGATATTATCAGTCACATAACATCTTACTTGAAATTGAACAGACTTATGAGAACATGAATTTACTGTTAAGTTAACAATTTGGTTTAAATTAGTAGATTTATTTCCTATACCAATAATATTGACAGGCTGAGATTCAGGAACAATCCCTAATTTTTTAACTAAAGAATCTGTAATGAAAGAAGCTTGACTTCCACTATCAAGCAAAGCCCGCACAAAAATATCACGACCATATTTGTCAGTGACATATACCTTTATTGTCGGCAGTAGTACATTACAATTCGAATTGTTGCTATTGGAACAAAGTACTACAGATTCTTTTTCATTGTTGTGCAAAAGAGTATTATGGGACTCTTTGCAAACCTTACATTTAAATTTATACCTACAAACATTGTCTGTATGGACTCTTAAGCAAAGTGAGCACAATTTGTGATCTTTGACAAAGGTTAAGCGGGTTTCTATAGGAACCATTTTAAACTTGGGACAGCAATATATAGCATGATCCCCTTTGCCACAATACTTACATGTGTCCTTGGTATGTGAAGCCAAGTTAGCAACCTGCACTGCAGGCTTAAATCTGTGTTGGACAGGTTGCCCCTTTAAAGGGATACTATCCTCGAGCGCCATAGCACGCTTCTCTAAAAAGTTAAACAATTCCACAATTGTGGGTAATACCTCTGGATCACGTTCCAGATGAAATGCACGATGTGTATACATATCAATTTTCTTGTATAAAATACATAACAAAAGCCTATCCCATTTATCCACTGGTTCATCAAGATTACTGAGTGCATGTAAGTTCTGCTTTACTTGGGAAACAAACGTCCTTATAGAAGCCGCTGTACCCTTTGACATTGAAGGTATATCTATAATTAAATTAATGTGATTACAAATTAATCGTGACTTACTGTCATATCGTTTTTCTAACAATTGCAATGCCTCTTTATATGATTTACTGATTAGAGGTAGATTGATTATTGTAGACAATGCTTCATCAACAAGAAATTTACGCAAGTAGAACAATTTTTGAACATCACTTAAAGTGTGATTTTTATCAATAACAGCAATAAATAATTCATAGAAAGGCTTAAATTTTGTGATATCCTTGCCATCAAATGATGGTATTTCTATGCTAGGCAATTTAGAACTATGAGGGCCATGAGTGGAATCTGAGCTTGCAAGTGTACGTAGCTTTTCTTTTAACTTCGATAGAACTATGAAGTATCTTTCCTCAAATAAATTTACATCCTCAGAGTCCTGATCATCTAATGCTAATATATCAATTTGAAGCGACCCATATTCCCTCATAGCGGATACAAGTTTCTCCCTTCTTACTTCTAAGAGGTCCGCCGTTATTTTACTTTTAGGGTCCTCGATGTAAGTCTCTATTCTAGTTACTGCTGCCTTACATGCGGCACGAGATAGTTTCAGCTTTTTAAGTTCCGACATTTAAATGATTCACTTTACCCAAACACAAAAACCACAACACTTGTTTGTTTATTTTTAACAGACGTAAAGACAAACGTCAGTAAAATGTCAATGCCAATTGACAGCCGATGTCACTTGAGACGTAAGGGCGGAAATGAAGGAAATTATAATGGCGGAAAGCGGAACAGTTAGCATTGCCAACCGCACCGCACCGAAAAAATGCCTGAGTGGGTACCTACCCACAACTGCAAACACAAAACGACGAATTGTAAAATTTGCTTACATACCCAACTTGTAGTCAGGAATACCTTTGATTAGATTCTCTCAAATGCTTTCCATGCACAATCTTGTCCCAATCTTAGGATTTTATCCAGATTTTGTCAAAAATAGGCTTTCTTGAAAAATGGCGGCCGGCCGACTTCCCAAGACCGGCATCCACTTGCGTCGTCGTTGGCGGTCGCAATCGCAAATTTTGCGACGCGAATTTGCGAATTTTACTTGCTCTTGCTTGCACTCGGTATTATAGAACCGAGTGATATCCCGCGCCAGCGTACCTTGTGGAAAATTTTTCACACACCAAACACGTGGAACGAAAAACACTCACTAATGCACTGTTTCACCAACACTTTTCGAAGGACCACATCTGTTGGGTCTAGAAATTAAAGAATTGCTTTTCCAACAGAGTTTATTATGAAAATTAGAAATATAAAGTACAAGAGCACAAATCGTGAACCGCTACACGACAAGTTAAAAAAGGGAAGTGACGTTTCTTAGTGTTGCCAGTTAACAACACAACTTAAAGTTGCCAATTAACTCCAATATATGTGTAGTTGTACTAAACATGTATTGTGACCTAGTTTCCACTGTCGAAACACAAGAAATCATGTTGCAACCACTATCTATCTCTATCGTATAGAGATGAGTAGAAAAAGACAAGACTATGCTTGTATGACGTCTTATTGTGCAGTGCAAACGCCCAGATACATTAACACTTTATTACAATTACACTATTAATTGCAGGGGGGCCGAAGAGGGGATTTTGGGATTAGCTCCAGCGCGTAAGATTAAGAGATAGGGGACACTTTAGGCTCTGTTGAATACTTATGTATAGACCAAACAATTATGTATAGGGCCGCGAGTTTGCAGTAGCCAATAATAATATTTCAAGACATATTATACTTGTTACGTGAAAATACTTGAATACGTCAGAAAAATGTATAATGACTATAGGCCGACCGTTTAACTCGCGTATCACCATCTGAGGTACAAGTCATAAAACATTAATTAAATCTCTCAAAGTACTATTTAACCACAGATAAAAGTAATGTAAGACTATTCGTCACTATTATCCATATCGCTTGAATCATCATTACTGTCTGTGCAGCTTGAGGAGTCAGAATTTTGGCGATAGACGATACGCGAGTTAAACGGTCGGCCTATACATTAAATGTTGATAAGTGTATATATCAACAATCAAACTATTTGAAAAAGGAAAAGGGAGCGCTACAAATCCTCCATGATTTCAAGTCACCTGGATCCACTTCAGTTTAGTTAATTCTTTTTTTTTGTGAAAATAATTTAAAAATGCCAGGAGAAGCACACACTGTAATTTTTTTACGCTTTGGAAGTAACGAAATCTTAAACAAACAACTAAAAATCTTTTTGCCACCGCTGAAGAGGTAGACATGATGTCACCTTTTTTTACTACCACTTAAAGCCGACTAAGTATAGACGACGCTTGAGTAACTACACATTTCGCATCTTCGGCTATAATTATTGCGATAACTTCGTTGTTCATTAAAAAAAGTAAATTGTTGCAAACATCCGCTGCCCACACATTCTTATTCTTGGGTGGTTCATATCAGGTGACAATAAACTGGTGACAGCCCATCAGATAAACCCGCCAACACCAAGAGCCTTGCCTCAAGTGGGAATCTGTCTAGCTTCACCCAGGCGGTATAAGTATCCGATTTGAACTACATTCCCGAGTTTTTACTATTTTATTTTCTTTCATATAAATCTTGTCCTGATAACTACAAACAAAACAATTCTGTACAGATGTTCGGAAGTTATTCGTTCAGTAACACATTCTGTGATTCATTTTACACATAGATTACACTGTTTTACTATTTCCCTTACTCTTATGAAAATAACTTGGCGTCTGGTACTTCTGTTGTTGCTAAAGTGGATTACTTCCTAGGCCACCCTGTATATGAAAGAAAACGCAAAAAAATAAAAAGCTATTTATCAAAAAAACCTTCACACTAACCTGATAACCCCTCACGAAGTTAGCGTTAATATAATCAGAACCACTGATGCCATCGATTTGTGATAACTTCACTCGAGTCTGGTCGTACGCCTTGATGTCCGGGTATCGGTTCTTGGGTTGGTTCTCGCGAGCTTCAGACGCGTGGGTAGTTAAGTTCGCGAAGCAGTTGGGCAGCATCTGCAACCACTTCACGATAACGGTAATTAGTTGAAGTATTTTATGTAGCAAATAGAGATTAGTTGGTAGACGACTTCGGTAGTCGAGCGGTGTAAGCCGTCCGATTGGGCTATACTGCGCCCGGGAGGTCGCGGGTTCGATTCCCGCCCAGGACAATATTTGATAATTTGTTTCGGTGTCTGGTTGGTTGAGGGACTACCCTCCGTGCCTCGGAGAGCACTTTAAGCCGTCGGTCCCGGTTATCATTTAACACATCTATGACAATCGTTACATGTAGTCAGAAGCCAATATAATCTGACACCTAACCTAACCATCTCGGCTACTGGTTCCCTGATACTGGTTTCGAGGTCTGATGGCAGTCGCTCGTATAAATCTGGTAGCTAGCCGCATCAGGTTAGACTAGGAGCCGACCCCAATAGAAATGGGGAAAAGGCAAGGGGAATGGTGATGATGATGAGAGATTAGTTGGGTAGTACTGAGTGAAGAAAAAAATGCGGCTGAGGTTTCTCCGAGGGGGGGTGCCCACAATACTTGTTTGCGACAAACTTATAAAAACGTGTATAACAGGAAGAGAGTTGTTGTAAGAACGTTTTATCGTTAGAAACGATTTTTGTCAAGCAAAGCTTTACTTTTGTGTAACAACCTCCTTCCACTTAACTGCGAAGGCCAGTCTCTCACTTGAAAGGGTTCTGGTACCCATGCTGTTTATAATAAAAATAATAAATTCTCTACTTAAAACTTTGGAGGCAGTTTTTTATGACACTTTGCTATGAAAAAATAAAATAAAATCAATGTAAAAAAATCTTTTACACAATTAATAAAATATCAGATCCAAAAGAATTTGGTAGAGAAAATCACATAATATTTACCTCGAATTCTTTCTGGAATCCGTAGTCTGAATCAACTTGCCGCTGCGCATACGCACTGGCCAGTTCGTCTTTAGATATAGGCGGAATATCGCGCGGTACATTGGGTGATTGGTGTCCGAGGAAATACCTGGTGGAAATGTTTAACTATATTCCTCCATGTGTCGCTTAGCTATTCTCGCTCGCACTCAATAGACTATACCCCGTATTCATAAACGTCTTATAAGCTCATTATAGCTAAAATACGTTCATAATTCGTGTGTCTCTGTCTGCCACCTTGACATTTATACTGGTAAGAAAGAGACACAAAGTCCATTTTAACTAGTCTTATAATTTTTCTATGAATAAGACCGTATATCTCATGTTGTTACATTCTTAAGATATAATGATTTATAACGTAGTTCGCATGTCTTTAATAGCTTGAGTACAGTGTATAGATATTGCGTTTTCTGATCGTAACCTCCCATTTGTGCCACCGCTTCTCTTACAAAATTTATTATATTATAGGTACTTAGAGATATAATTATATGACACTTACTTTTTAATAGTATTGACAGGGTTGCCCATTTCCATCTGAGCTTGTCGCGGCATCTTCCGCGATCGCCTAGTCTGCATCACGCAGAAGATTATCATCACGAGCAGAATCACTGCTGCTACTGCGCATGTTATCTGAAATATTACACTAGGGTATAGTTCCGTCACAGAGTAAAATGAACCGTAAATATAGTCCAAAACATAGATTCAGCCATAGTTCGCAGTGATGAAACTTGCACAAGAATACATGTTGCAAACGCTATCTATCTCTATCGCTCATGGATGAATAGAAAGAGATGGATTTGGATATAGCTCGAAACATGTTTTGTTGAGTAGTGCAAACGCACGTTTCGTAAAGACGACTTCACAGCGTCGAAGTACTCAATGCCCTACAGATTTGTATTTGACTGAGTTTTACAAATTTCTTTAGAAGCCTACCGACTTCACAACCTGTCATTTAAAAACGAGTAAAATTGCCGTAAAATTCGCTGTCGATGTCACTATTTCGTCTTTGTGGAGTAATATTCTAGTCTAAGGTACTTAGTGTACTCATAGTAGCCAAAACACTCGAAAAAAAAATCATGACCAACCTGTAAAGCAACTTCTAGCACGCTCGTAGGTGTCGGCACAACAGGGCTCGGCGCAGGCATCAATGCAGAAGTGTAGTCACTGAACAAACTTTCGCCGTTGTCTGCTTCCGCTGAATATACACAATAAAACGCAATCTATACCCCTTGTATGAGTTCGTCAATACGAAAAAAGTTTTTGAATACTATTTTGAACCCGTCAAAATGCAATTTAATTATTTTTTAAATGTTGTGATCTTTCAGCGCGGTGTGATGGCCGGCAACCGCGGTTCGCCCCCAACTGTTCTTGTCGGGAAGTTGTATTTAAACTAATCGTCGTTTACTTGTGCGATTCAGGATTGCTATGACGTCATGTCTCTTACGACCCGCCCCGGCTTTGCACGGGTATAAATTATACGCCAAATCTTTGTCATAGATCACTCTGTCTATTGGTGAAAGCCGCATAAAACTCCGTTTAGTAGTTTTTGAGATTATCGCGAACAGACAGCGGAAGCGACTTGATCTTAACCCGTATTCCAAATACTCGTATGGTGGGTCATTTACCTTTACACATTGACTCCAATAGAACGTACTGGATTGAACGACTGGTGAGAGATCGGGCACAGGATACAGAATCTCGCACTTAAAACATTTATATCGAAATCGACACAAGTCGAAGAAATTGTGAATATCGATTGATAACTAATTTTCGTGTTATCAGAATGTCACGTTAGAGATAAGTCTATCACTCAACGCAAGACATTAGTTATTTCATTAGTTTTCTTTTCGCCATTTATTTTTCAACATAAAACGTCGTCTTCGAGATAAGTCTGAACGTGAGAATCGGGATTCTGAATATTTTGCCAATTAAGTTACATCATCATTATCAGCCTATTTTAGTCCACTGCTGGCCGTAGGACTTTCCTAAAGCAGACAACTGAGCACGATCCGCGGCCGTCCTGCTGAGATCATCACTCCACCTAGTCAGAAGACATCCTACGCTACGTTTGCCAATACTTTGTCTCCACTCAAGGGCTCGTTTACCCCAACATGTGTCGGTTCTGCGGCATATATGACCGGCTCACTGCCATTTCAGCTGAAATTCAGTTACGCTACTAAGCAGTGTCAATTGTAAACTTACATATTAACTCAACGAAAAGCGTGTAGTTAGAGCTGGAGTCTAGCGGGCCATCGAAAACTGTGATAGTATCGTCTTCTCCGTTAGCCATTGTTGCCAATTTACTGTAGTCACTGGAAAGAATTAAAAAAATGATTTATAGGCCGACCGTTTAACTCGCGTATCGCCTATCGCCAAGATTCTGACTCCTCAAGCTGCACAGACAGTGATGATGATTCAAGCGATATGGATGTTAGTGACGAATAGTCTTACATTACTTTTATCTGTGGTTATAGTTCTTTATAAGATTTAATTAATGTTTTACGACTTTGTATTGTCGGCCTATAGGTACCCTATTACAAACAGAAATGCAAATATTTCCACTTTCCTCTTCGTTCTTCTCTATTTGTACGGTGCAACCGAACATTTCTCAAGTCAGCATTTTTACGCGACACACGCGTTTCAATAATTTCATTAAAATTAAGTTAGTATGCATCGATCCGCCAAGGGACTCGTTCGTGCTCATAATCCGTTCATCTCCATCAAGGGAGCTGCGATTATCTTTTACCAAGTAAAAGTATTCAACCCACGTTTTGCCACCAAGGGCCGCGTGTGTTTGTTACCTTTCATACACCTATATTCACCGCCATTAGCTCATTAAAATAAGTATTTCGGACAATATACTTATTTCTTTACTATCGAGCTTCACTTAACATCCATTCAAAAGAGACCGTATGGTCATCAACAGACCATACACTTTATATAAAAATAATTTGACGGATGTTTGTATTGCTAAAGCTCAAAAACGGCTGTACCGATTGGCTGTATTTGGTTTTGAGATATTTGTAAAACCCCATAGATTTAAAAAATGAGAAATACGCGGTACGAAGGTCGCTAAAATAGCTAGAATTAGTATAATCTATACTAATAATTATAAAGAAGAGTTAGATTAGTTGAACGCGCTAATCTCAGGGGCTACTGTTGTTATTTGAAAAATTCCTGCACAGTTAGATAGCCCATTTATTTAGGAAGGCTATATTTTTAAACCCATTGCTGCGCATGATATTAAATGCAGGTCACGCGGCTAGTTAGATAGTTTTCTAACAATTGTGTTTCGCTTACTCATCTGGTATAGATCTCTCAACCCTCGGAGGTGGATCTGCAGTGATACCATCGTCCTCTTCATATACTGGTGTTGTAGTACTCGATGTAGTCACTACAGGAGGTTCAAAAAATACCTAAAAATTATAAAAAATTAAAACAATTTGTCTAGGAGTCAAACGATTGTGATAAGCATTTCTAGTATTTATAAATCAATATATTAAAATTAAAAATTGTAGTTGTAGTACAAAAATAAATTCCGTATGCTCATATTAGTGAGAGATCTTAGACCTGGAGCCTTCCATTTTGACACAAAGTTCCCCAGCAGGTAGACAGGAGATGAGGGGAGGGGGGAGAGAATGTTATATCCAAACTGCCCTATGCTCCGTTTCTTCTCCTATTATATTTCTGATTAAATTCATGCGGGATCCAGACAGTTTAGGTGTCCCGAGACTTGGCCGGGTTCAAATCCCGATTCTCTTCACAGCGCCATTGATCGGTCCAGGTGCGCAGGAGTAGCAATGGCGGGATTGCGGTAGTGGGTACATATCCAAACTGCCCCCAAAACTCATATTAGCATCTATCTAGCTACTGTATCATAACATCTCTTACTACATATAAGTAACTGAGAAATCGCCTCAGCAGGCAAAGACACGCGATTTGTTAGAATTTAAACTTCAACCTATAATGGCTCAAGAGTTTAGGCCTTAATCCACAATGGCTAAGTGCGGATTGGTGGATGCCACATGTCCTCTAATCATTAATTCTGAGACGGTTTCGTCGCAATGTTTTCGTTCACCGATAATGAGCAGGCAGCGGCGATGAAACAATTCCCACAAAGATGTATAGGCACGCTGTTGTAGCGTCATCAGCCGTCAAGTCTCTACTTATTTACCCAATATAATTAAATTTATGCTAGAAAAATCCAGCAGACCTTAACACGGGATTCGAGCCTAAAATGTCTGGCGACAGCGTCAGCGTTTAGTATCAAAACATTTATTACCTTATCTCTCTTCGGCCGCTTGAGACATCGACGACATTGTTCAGTATTAAATCGTGGTTCGTCTTTGTAGAACAACGTTTGATTATCACCAAGCACCAACTCAGAATCCGATGGGAATTTATCGCTGAAACAATACCAGTCTTTGTCAAGAAAACATTCGAATACAAAATTAAAACTCATTACTGACTACAAGTTTTCGAGATACTTTGGGACAAATGTACGAATCACGAGAAGCATTGCAAGAGCACGAATGCACTGCCGGTTGACCTGTATTGAACGCGGCTGGCCGTACTACGATTTTTATATGAAGCTGCATGATATCAACAGTATACGGAAAGGCACATCAACAAATCTAAAATTGCATTCATCGAAATCCAACCGCACAGCCTCGCGGCAACCCCGCGGTCATCTTGCAGATGCGTTGCACCCACCCCGTATTGCAACGAGGCACAACAAACAAAAATAAAAAAAACTTGAGAGGTGTCAAGGGACACCCGGATAAAACGAAGTTCCTTTCGATTAATTAGTGAGTTACAATTCCTGTAATATTTTTTTTTAAGTTATAATATTTTTTTATTATTATTAACAAATATAATGTAATATAAACTTAATCAGTAGGCTCAATTTTCGTAACTTACAATAGCTTACTATAGCAAAGAGTCGTGACAACTTTTCGTAAGAATTTTTTCCGTCTAGCCCCCTTTCACAACGCGCGATAAGGAACTTCGTTCCAAAAAAAGGGTGGTATAAACATCCCTTTTTTGTCGGAGGTAAAGAAACTGCTTTATTCGTCAAGGCCAAGTATGTATGTAAAAAAAATTAAAAAAGACTCGAAAACTTACACTAAACTTATCTGGTCTAATAGGAACGTCAGTTCCCCAATACTTACTTAGAGAATACGTCCGTTAAATACGCTCCAAAGGCTGGCTGACTGCCGTGGACATCATGGTAATCCAACACGCTCAGGTCCTTCGGAGACTGTAGAGTCTTCCACTCTTTGTCTTTAGGTAGGCGGACCATGTATATTCTATATAAAATATAAAAAAAACATTGAATTTATAATATATCTGTAACCCTCGAACCACAATGAATATGATTAGTGGGAAATCACTGCACATCCTTTGTGAGAAAGTAGCACTGTCGATTAATGGTTCTTCGAGCCGGATCGCGAATTAAACTTAATGATCAGAGGTATTACGTACTGTCCATTTAGTCGACAGCGATTGTGACTTATCTACAGTTAAATAAATGTTTATTTTGTCGGAACCACAATGAATATGATTGGTGGGAAATCACTGCACATCCTTTGTGAGAAAGTAGCACTGTCGATTAATGGTTCTTCGAGCCGGATCGCGAACTAATCTTAAATAATCAGAGGTATTACGTACTGTCCATTTTATCGACAGCGAATGTGACTTACGTACAGTTAAATAAACGTTTATTGTGTCGGACAGAAGTGATCAGTCGCTAGTGTGTAATGGCTAAAGTATAGTGTACTAGATAGGTACCTGTAACAGCATATGGGACCATTCCTCTCTGATAATCGTGGTAGATACATTTTGAACATGTATTTACCATTTTCTGTTATCTGCAACAAATAATTTCAATTTTATTTTAAAACGAACTATTTCTAGAAACGAATTTGAAACTAGGGGGCGACACAATTTTTTTTTAATTTAAAAAATTAAAAAAAAACAAAGGCGATACGCAGTCAATGTGTCACGTGATGTCATGTTTACAAAGTAGTTTTTAGAGACTATGACGTAGAGAACTCCCACTTTTTAACGTGATTGCGATTCATCAGAGTATTTCCTAATAATTGTTCAAAGCAAAAAATGAGTGTCCATTATTTTTTATTAATACAATTACTACCCGTGTGCGATAAGTTGAGACTGGCCGGGAATGCACTCTCCGCCCGCTACTTTCCCTCAAGATCCCGTGTTGTACTGTAGGCAACGCCATTTTTTTTTTAAACCTTATTCTCGTACTGGCTCACGCAACGAAGAATATTATTTGATACTGTTCTGTTAATAGTTATTGTTACTGCTGTATTTTGTTATTTTTGTGTTAAGTTTATTGTTATTAAGTAGGGTAAAACTTTACATAGTTGAGAGAGAAATCTCGTGTTAAAAGTGTTGGACTTATTTTTGAAAACGAAAAAAGGAACAAACAGTTGCGATTACATGTTGAACAGGCAGTAAAAAGAACCTGTATGAAATAAAATAAATAGTAGACACGAAGTCGTGGGTAGAAACTTGTTATAATATTTTTTTGCAACAGTAAAACCATGCGTGTGACGTCACCGCCCCCAGGTCTCAAATTATGGCGCACGGGTAGTATAAACAAATGAAATAGCATTTTTATTCCTATATCTTGGTATCATTCCTATCGAAACATTGTCTATATAATGATAATAAAATTCCGGGACACTAATACACACGGTCACCTATAATCACAAAGTAAGCTTATGTTTAGAGAGTAGTAGGGACAGACCTTCCTCCACCGCGGGCGAGGCGGCACGTCGGGCGGCGCGGGCAGCGTGCGGCAGCCGGCGACGGCCTGCTCGCCGCGCCGGCGCGTGCGCGTCACGGCGCTCAGACGTACCGTGAACTCCGTGTTCGGGGGGAGGTCGCTTACTCTACACAACATTTACGCTAACTATTGGACCGTGTTATACAGAAATTATCCAACCCGCAAAATAGACAATATGTATGCTACATGTCCAGTTTGTAGGTTGGATCAAATTGATGCTAAACTGTAGATAAGTTATAATGTATTATAATGACAAAAAGATTCCCCACGACGACGTATTACATACTTAGAACGAGATTACAAACGTAAATACATATCCGAAAATGTAAAGCAGATTGATTGATTGATTAAAGACTCCAATTATAATATTGTCTTCTTCCGGCTTGAAACATTTCTGCATAACACAGTCAATAGATCAAGTTTCTTAATGCAAACGTGGTAACAAATCAGTTGGTTGAAAACCTTGACGGAAACTTTGCTTAGTTTTCTAAAAATCGTACAACAGACCCTTCTTTATTTAAACATGGGGCCAAGTCTAAACAACGAAGGGTTTTAGTGGGTACTCCTTTATTCTCGATCCATAAAACTTTCCCCCAAAAAAGGCTAGCCTGTCTACAATCCATCGTATTTTCTCAGATTTACGCGAATATTACACAATTGCTTACATCGGAACGCAACTTAAATAAAAAAATTGGTTGCCTGTAAATTCGGTATACGGGCGAAAGTTTTACGTGACAACGACTTTGAGTGGTAAAATAATTTTAATGTGAATATTCATTCGTATAGTAGGAAGAAGGATGAAACATAGTTGAGTGGGAGAGAGACGCAAGGCATTCGGCGGGCCTCTCTCTCGTTCGGTGACTCATCGTAACGTTACCGAGCGTTACACTTTTTCATAAGTGCCTCCCAGCCGCAACCTAATTTAAGACGTTGTCACGTCAAAATAATGCTTGTAGGTAGTCATTGTGTAGTAATAATTGTGATTAATTAATTTTGGACATCAAATACCTCAATCCACCCGTGACCATGAATTCTGAAAGACTTACAAACGTCGAGATTTAAAATAAAATCCGTTATAAAATAGTTTTATTTTAATGTCTGTCTTTTTGTATGTCTGTCTTTTAACTGAATAAGTTCTAAATTCCAGCAGATACATCAAAAGAACTGCATGTGAGATTTGTTCTGGTAAAGCTACTCAATAATGGTGAAGGAAACAGGTATGCCTAACTCCTGGACTGGCAAAACTAAAGAAAGCATGTTGTTGACATTGCCCATCTCCATTCAAGGATGAGTAAAAAGAGTTAACATTAAGGCGCACTTAACATTAGTCAATAGTCAACTTACCTGACACTTAAGGAGTTGTTGGAAGTAAACTTGGAGAGTGGTCCCCAAGTCGCTTGCTTCACCTTACCGTCGCGGTCTTTGAATGAAGCGTTACCCGTCACCTCAATCTATAAAGATAAGTATTTTTAAGTGACCTTAAACCTGGTCTTTGTGAAAATTTGATAAATAAATATTATGGGACATTAACACACACGGTCATCTGGTCCCAAGCTAAGCAGAGCTTGTGTTATGGAAACCAGATAACTGGTATATATACTATACATATAATACTTTTCTTTTGTAAATATATACATATAATAAATATTTACACCCAGACTCGACACAAACACAAATGTTCATCACTAATGTTTGTCTCGGGTGGGAATCGAACCCACGACCTGCGGCGTGAAAAGCAAGTATCTTACCGACCACGCCACCGGCCCGTCATAAAGCTTTAATAATATTAATAATATTCCGGGACATGAATACACGCGATTATCTGGTCCCAAGCTAAGCAGAGCTTGTGTTATAGAAACCTGATAACTGGTATATCCTGCTATACATAAATATACTACTTTTTTTTGTAAATTTAAACACTTAATAGACTTTTTGAATTCTATCACTCAGATAAGATATGATAAATTTAAGAGCTTTTTTCTTGATACCAAAGTGGTGTAACTTCCTTACAAGAGTTTCATGTTCCACACAGTCAAAGGCTTTAAGATTCAAGATAATTATACCCAGACTCCAGACAGCCAGACATATTCATCACACAAATGCCTGTCTCGGATGGGAATCGAACCCACGACCTGCGGCATGAAAAGCAAGTATTTTACCGATCACAACACCGGCCCGTCGAGCGTTAACGTATAAGACGTTTATGAATACGGGGTAAATAGAATTAATTAACACCGGGTTTACTAACTCTGCATTTTTTAATTTAACCCGAGTATTTAGTGCAAGTGCATCTTAATACAAGTGCACAACAGAATACTCTCTCACACTCTTATATAGATAGTTAGTATTTAGTACTTACAGTATACCCTTTTATCTCAGCGTTGGGTTTCAGCGGCTTGTCCCAAGTCATAAACAATTGGTCTACACTGCAGTTGCGTTGAACGTTATCTGGCTTGCCTGGTATCCCGTCCAAGGTGGCCGCATCCAACCGAGCTGACCATTCCCCACATGTTTTGGAGTATATCGAACATGCACACACCTAAAAGAAAAAAAACCGGTTAAGTGCGAGCACACCATTTAAAACTTTTTTAGTTTACGGAATTTTTCTTTTTTGTGCTGGTAGATAATTCGTTCGTTGTTTGACTCTGTCATTATGCAGTTCATAATCACGTGGCTTGCAACACTATTTCATGGGCGATTAAGCAGGACATTCAGCGTTCATCATCATTTCCCTTGTGTTCTCCCAGTTTTGATGTGTCGTTTCAGTCTAACCTGATGCAGCTAGCTACCATAATTAAACGAGTGACTGCCATAGGGCCTAGAAACCCGTAGGGAAGCCGTAGACGAAATAGTTAGATCAGGTGTCAGAATATATTATTAGGCTAGTATTACTACTATGTTGCTTGCTTTTTGATAAATTTCGTGATTCTTGGTTAACGGGAACTACCATATAGGTTTTCGAAACAAAACTTACAAGGTACTTCCGAAATTACCTAGAATTGTCAATTTTGGGTAAAAGCAAGTTTTTACATCACAAGTCAACGGAAAATCAAAATTTGCCTTTATCTTTTATCGTGTTGACTCAGGACCTTGGTTTTTATACATCTAATAGGGACTATAAACCACAGTATCTGTTATAAATTTCAATCCGTTCCTGAAAAAACGGTGGTGACACACCGACAAACAGACAGACAGACAAGAGAGTGTATTATAAGGTTTCCTTTTTTACTATCTGAGATACAGAACCCTAAAAACTTATAGGTCATGACTTTTGATTATTCTTTATAAGTGAGTTATATTATAATTCTGGCAGCTAGCCCCGCATCAGGTAAGACTGGGAGCCGACCCCAGTAGAGATGGGAAAAAGGCGAGGGGAATGACGATGTAATAGTCTTTGCAAGGCTTCAATAATGATATTTTTTCTCAAAAATCCTTTTCGTTTACAGCAAAAACATGTAATTTGAATAACCCCGCGTGAGATAATAATTATAATAATCATATAGTGGGACATTAACACACACGGTCATCTGATCCCAAACTAAGCAGAGGTTATACTATGGAAACGAGATAACTGGTAATATACTACTTAAAATACTTTTCTTTTGTAAATACATACTTAAATATAGATAATTACACCCAGATGTGTCTGGGTAGACAAACAAACATGCTCATCACACAAAGGTTTGACTTGGGTAGGAATCAAACTCACAACCAGAGGCGTAAAAAGCAATCATCTTACCAACCACGCCACCGGCCCGTCAATAATCAATAAGGGAAGGGGGAATGAGTTGAGGAAATCTAACGAAACCTCACCAAGAGGGGAAGGGGAGGTCAAAAAATTCTCAAAAATGCCTCACGTAATTAATATGGGCCCCATAATTGTTCATTAATGTCTTTCCTGAATGGAAAATAAAACCACGACCCTCGTCATGAAAAAGCAAGTACACAGTGAACATCAAAATACCTGGAAAACATAAGTGCTATGTGGTTCCAAATGATGAAACATATAAGGCGGCTTCGTAGTATTCCGTTTAGCGTGAGTGGCTCCTTCTTCATCTTTCTTCCACGCTTCTAAATTGTAATAATGAATTAAATGTGTTATATTCTCTGGCGGGTTCCCCCAACCTATCGTCACTGACGTAGCAGAGAAACCGTTAATTGATATATTCGGTACAAAAATCGGTTCTGTATCCAAAGTCATTACATTCTTCTCACTCGGTATCTTTGATTCCCCATATTCGGTAGTGACATATAAATCGATTGAATAATTAGTGGATTTTGTTAGATTTTTCACAATGAATTCTGTACTATGAGTTGGAATTTTTTCTGGGTAATAGCTGTAACTTGCTGTTTTTGTATCCCGGTATTTAAGAGTATAGCTTGTTATCTGTGAATTGTGTGCGTAGACTGTCCAGTTGAGGTACACTTGTGTGGTGCCAATCGCTATGACATTGTCAATGACCACTTTAGGGGTGTCATAAACTAAAACTACAATATCCCCTGATATATTTGTGGAAGTTATAGCATCCTCCATCTGACAAACATAAGTACCATTATCACCGGTACTGTTGAACACATGGTAGTAATTGCTTCTGTAATGGGTAGCATTGATTTGTTCAGGGTAATCGTTTGACAGAAGTCTGTCTTCTTCATCTAACTTTTCAATTTTTAGCCATTTCACTTTCGTTCTCTCGTAAGCTGTAACAGAAGAATGTTATTGTAGTTAAAAAATATTGTTACGTTAGGTATCCATAACCTTGCAACTGCTTCAATGACTCTCTTTATTGTTGCACTGTATGTTTCTTTCTACTCATCACACCGACAAGATACCTTTTAGACGCTACTTTATTCAAATATTGTATGAAATTGTAATCGACAAAACTTGGCGGAAACTAATTTTGATTGGTTCGTTCAAGTTATAGTCCTTGAACGAACAAAATTAGCTTGTGGTTGGATGGTATCTAGAGGTATGCCATAAGTTAGGCGAGCGCGGGGGCCCAGCTATGCGGTGTTTAGTAGGTATTTTGTCCGTAACTCATCATCATTGACTAACAGCTTGTTTTGCCTGTGCGAAAAGCGCAAGTTACATAGTAGATACCTACCTTATCAGAGAGCTGAATTGAGTTCGCTGTTCAACAAGAACAAATTGAGATTTTGCAAAGATTTTTCTGTTACATTAAACATACCTAATTTAAAAATGTTGCTCGTTGGTAGCATGCTACTAATTTTGTTGCTACCACTAATTATACTATGAATAACACAGTGCGTTCGCAGTATCTAAATATACATTTATCTCGTGGTTAAATGGGCGTTAAATGATCATAATATTTGAAACATTTTCCTTTTTAACATTTTCATATTATGTAGCTGTTTGGTTTCGCTAATTGTTGGGGCATTAGCGCGAGCTATAGTTGGATGTTTCAGTTTAGTAGGATTTTTTTAGGGTCCCCAAGTTTAGGGAGACAAGTTAAGCTGTTGGTTTAGGCTGTCGGCAAAACCGGTTTTTGTTATCTTGCTCCTAATATAGAAGTAGTTTTGTTCAGTAATTTTACCCTGATATTTGTGGTATAGACTAATTAGTTTCGCTTGAGGAAAGCCTTCACTAAAGTCAGTCTGGCTATTTGTACAGCTCAAGAAAAATCTATACTAATATTTTAATTATTTAATTTTTTATGATATTTGCATGTCTGAAAATAGACTGAACATGTTGAGCCTGCTATATTTTTTAACACCATATTATTATTTTACACATGTTATAGTGAATAAATTATCTTTATCCATAATATTATAAAGCTGAAGTTTGTTTGTTTGATCTTGCTAATACCAGGAACAACTGGTCCGGTTTGAAAAATTCTTGCACTGTTAGATAGCCCAATTTATACTATACTTTTTTCCCACAGCTGGGCATGATATAAAATGTAACCCACGCGGGTGAAGCCGCGGGCGGAAAGCTAGTATTGCTATAACAATACAAAAATCTTAATCTTAGAATCCTAGAAATAAAGTAAGAGAAGGAAATTTTATATGAGCCTCATAAAAAAATATTTTATGTTGTCTTGGCAGGATATCTTAGTTACTGTGCAAAAAAAATCGAAAGGACATTTCAAACTGATTCCCCTGAACCCAATGGGTGATGAATTAAAGACAGTGGAAGACAGTCATAACATTAATTAAGCGAATGACTGCTGATTATTATCCATGTCCAAATGAAAAACAAATTTATAAAATTGGTCAAAAACTTGACACTTACCTTTGAACACACAACTCAGGGTCACATTATTCTGGTCAGTAACATTCACTTTGACCGGACTCTCAGTTCTAGTAACCAACTGCCCTGGGAACGTAAGATCGAGTAGAACTGTCTTCATATCTTTGGCGTCATCCAAACTAGCTATACACGAGTAGTTTCCACCATCTCCCACAGTCACATTCTGTATTTCTAGTTTAAAAACTTTGTAATTCTTTGTCATTTCAGTTTCGGTGTCCAATAGAGGAATTAAGGAGTCCGAACGGTTTATTCTGTAAAAAATTGCATTAATTACTTAAAGATTACCACAAAACTATATGTTATACGATATTTATAAACAAGTGAACAAGCCGATCAAGGAAATTCATAGGGGATTTGGCAGTTGCAAGTGTTGCAACCCAGATATAAAAAAAAACATTTTAGCCTGAAGTCTCTGAAAGGTGATCTCTGTAGGCGAGCGGTGTAAACCATCCTATTATAAGGAGGCTGAGGATTTTTAACAGCAAAAATTTGTTTCGGTGGCTCTGGTTGGTTAAAGGTCTACCCTCTATGCCTCGGAGAGCGCGTTAAGACGTCGATCCTGGTTGTCATTTAAAACATCATCTGGTCTAGCCATCATGGATACTGGTTCCCAATGGGTTTCAAGGTTTGATGGCAGGTGCTCGTATATTCTAGTAGCTAATTAGCTAACCGCATCAGGTTAAATCGGGAGCCCAACCGAATAGAAATGGAAAAAGGCAAGGTATGATGATTTTAACCTAAAGTTTCAAGAGAGTGAAACTCAAAACCGTTAGTTACCAGAAAGAAGTTAAGAACCAGTATTCGGAAACCTAACTAGTACTGTCTGCAAAACCTACGGTATAGACACTTCCGACCAAGCCTTTCTATCTAGATCCTTGAGAGAATACCCTACATTAGTTGACTACACATTGTCAGATTAAGTGGACGTTACAAGTTGTATCAAAATGTTACAGATTGTATTTTTACAGGTTTCACACTGTAATGCTCGGTTCGAGGGAGGACCCTCACTGATGTAATTCTCGAATCTGTAATGTTACATTACAAGCCAATGCTTGTGGACACCTTTATGTTTGATTTGTATGTAAAACTTAGATGTTGTGTTCAATAAGTGAGTTATGTTATTCTTTTGTGGAAATAAAGCTTAAACCAATCAACAAAAACTGTTTTAATTTATTACCTTGTGCTATTTTCAAGTGGTTTGCCATTGAACAGCCAATCAATGTGGACATTTTCCTTTGCAGCAGTACAGTTGATGCTGCCCTTCTCTCCTATAGCACCGCCAGCTGTTGGAGTGTCTTTAATAAGACTCTCTTTACTAGCTAAAGAAACAGAAATAATGATTTTGTATTAATACATAGTATAATATGAAAATACTGAAAATAATAACATCTTTATGTGAATTATTTTGTTGATGTTGCTCAACATCGGTGAGAAAATATCGTGAGGTAACAGGTAGATCTAAAAATAATCATTCTTGGATATGTGACATCCACCAACATGCACTTGGGCAGCATGTGGGGATCAAGGCCAAGTCTCTACCAACTCATAAGATAGTTAAAAGAAGACCCATGCCCCAGCAGTGGGACATTAAAAGTTAATCTCAGAGCTTTTAACACAGGAGTTTGTGTGTAACACACACAACTTTTAGTACTAAATTGTTTCTGCCAGTTTTTGGGGGAGGCGAGGCAAGCACGTACAGTACACATATAAAAGTTAAAGCATCTTTACAAATGCACACGTAAATAAAAGCTACACACAAACACAAATTATGAACAGGTTTTGCATACAATACATCAGCAGTGGGGAATGTGCAATACCAGTTCTGTGTTAAATTTTCTAATGACTTAATCCACACACGCTGGCTAAATGGTGGTTGATGGATGTCCATGTCCTCTAATAATTAGTTCTTAGACATGCTGGTTTCCTCGAGATATTTTCCTTCAACGATATTGAGCAGCTGCAGGGATCTAACCCAGTTAATATTCACAAATACTAGTCTTTGCTAGTCTAAAAGTAATACATAGAACAAGGTTTTTTTTTCTCAATAATCCAACACATTTACAGTGCAAATATACATTTTGAAGAATCTCACGTGAGTTTAGGGATGCGGGGATAAAGTTAAGGAAAATCTTACAATATCTCACAAAGGGGGGTCAAAAATTCCCAAAAACAGCTCACGTAATTAATGGACGCCCTCTAGGTAAATAGTAGAGATGGAAACTTTCAGGAAAGATTCTATTTCAAGGAAGTATTCCTGAAAGCTCTGCACAACTTTGGAAGTTTTAAATATATTTCTACTGACAGGTAAGGTAATTGGTCAGTCAACACAGGCACAAACTTCCAAAGTTGATGTAATTTTTTGAAATATTCCAAATATTCCAGTTTTGGAAGTTCCTATTAGGATAAAAGGTAGCCTATGTGTTATTCCAGATTACCTCTGTACTGAATTTTACTCAATTTTGTCTGGAAGTTCTTGCATGTAAGTGTAATAAATCTCCACACATCCATCAGTACAAACTTTTGCATTTATAATTTTAGTAAGATAATATTCCAAGAATTTCTTTGAATACAGTGAATGAACAAGTACAAACTTAACTTGGTCACTTTCCCAGAAGACAACAACACGGAGGAGTTTTCAGATATAGGTTTTAGTTTTAAGAAACTTAGATAGTTACTTAGTTATATACATTATTTAGTTAATTTAGATATGTTTTAAGTTCGGTTTTAGTTTATTTATTATTTTTTCTTGTTAGTTGTATTACCTATATGTTGTGAATAAATGTTTGAAATAGCTTACCTTATTCTATTCATAATAGACATAATTGTTAGTAAAATATAACTTAAATTAATAAATGTTTAGCATATGAAACATATATTAAAAGTTAATATTTTGCAGAAAACAAAGTGATGATGGATTAGTTAGTTAAGATTGATGAGATTCATATTTATTACAGGATAATTAAACATAATTCAGTAATCACTTGTGCCTACACTATCCACAAATACAACTTTGATTCGAACTACATAATGATAAGGTTTGTTTATGTAGGTATCATTTATTAAATAACAATTTTTTAAGTAGATTACAAATGATCTTTTGTTGTGCAAGAATTCAAGACTTAAATGTAAGATTTATATATAATCTAAATACAGTAGTCACTCCAAAATCAAATCTGGATGAAGGAGTACAGCTTGTTGATTAGCTAGTGGCCGCAGACTGCTAATTTCGAGGCAACATTTCAATTAAAAAAAAATGCGCGTAGAATCAGAATGTTTTTTTACAAAAGAACTCCAAGTGGTGGATATTTATAATTGTTATTAGCAAATACAGTTAAGGACTTAAAATTGTAAAATACTTACCTAAGATCGGACACCATAATCCCATAAACAGAAAATATAGCACAACTGCCGCGGGACACTTCCCGACCGTGCAACCCATTGTCATGGCGGAAGCACCTTGTTTTCAGATTAATTAAGCACTAAAACGTGATACTAAAGTCATCTCACAGCTATTGAACCATTATTTGTCCATTTGTACAACGTTAGCACTGGTTTTTTTCTATATTTATCACCCAAAATTACAAAGCGGCTGACACCCAAAGCCGAACAAACAATCCGAATTGAAAAATGTTACCAAACTCTAGTCATCTAAATTCTGTCGACAGATTGAACTTTTTGAAACTGATTTGTCTGGAATTTATCTATAAATTTCCTGTAGCTTGAGAAAATTATTTCTGTAAATCTATATTAATGACTTAATATTGTTAAATTAAATTATCAATCCAATTGGAGCTAATTTAAAAAAACCGGCCAAGTGTGAGTCAGTCTGGCGCATCGAGGGTTCCGTACAGATTTGCAGGTATTTAAGTAAAAGTTAATTTATTTTGTGATGTAACTAAAAATTTAAGATTTTCGGATTTTTTCCTTTTTAGGTGCTATAAAACATTCATCATCATCGTCGGCCTACAGCAGTCAACCGCTGGACATAGGACTCTCCCATTAAGTGCCATTTCAACCTGTCTTCGGCTTGTCGCAGGTCATCCCACACTATGCTTTCCAAGACGTGGCCTCCACTCAAGAACTGGCTTTCCCCAGTTCTTCGACAGATGTGGCCAGCCAATTGCCACTTCAGCCTGCTAATCCTTTGCGCTATGTCGATAATATCAGTTCTCTGCCGAATAACCTCATTGCGGAATTTATCCTTCAAAGAAGCATAGTACGCTAAGAGACTTTAAATTAGTGTACCAGCCGCATCGTAAGCGCCCATGTTTCAGCACCGTAGGTCTTTACAGGCAGAACGGACAGATTAAAGACTTTAGTTTTCAAGCATTGTGGTAGCGGTGTAGTAGAGATTCGACGCAGTCTCCCAAATGCTGCCCAACCCAGCTGAATCCTCCTCTTAGCTTTTTTCTCAAAGTTGTTTCTACCTAATTGCATAATCTGCCCAAGCTATGTTTATTCAGAATCAACTTCGAGGTGGTGGCCACTAACTACGATGAGTGTAGGATCAAGGTGTTAGTTGAACGCCGTTCGTCTCATTTTTTGATAACAGTGTCGGGACTTTGCCGTTTTCACTTCTTTTGAGGTTTTTTGTTGAAAAACGAAATCATCAAGAATAGGCCGTCTTTTCGAAAAAGTTAACGAACATTTGTCCCCTGTGTTTCCGACAGCCATACAGTCCAGATTCTTGAAATATTGTAAGAAATGTTAACTGTCAAAACTTAGCGGGTCTTTAACCTTGAACAAACCAATAAAAATTTGCATATGATCGGATAATAAATGTAGTACTAAGACATAAGTTAGGCGAGCGTGAGAGCCTCGTAATGTGGTGTCTATAGGTATCATAGGTTTTCATTTCATTTCATTTGTCGGTGGCCTCTCTAAAGTTTTTAAGTTTTGTGGTATGATGGGCTTTCCTAGGCGCGGATTATAAGCCGGAATCGCCCGGTCCTAAGAAAATAATCCGAGGATGTAAAATTTCATACTGGTAAGGCCCTTCGTCCACGGTGTCACCCTAGTCTAAAATTCGGTTGTGCGTGACCCTTGATAGTATAATTAATTGGCACCTAGTTACCTACGTATTAAATCTACAAAAACGTACAAAACAGGGCAGAAAAAATGGAAACATTGGGAAAACATTTAGCTCAAAAAGTCACAACCTAGTCGGCATGTCAATTTAAAAAAACAGCTTGTAGATGAAATGAAGGTCATTGGCCATATCAACAAAATTTGTTGCTAGCTGCATTAACAAAATTTGAATTAGTAAATTTTTAAACCTACTATGCACTAATATCATAAATGCCAAAGATTACTCCTTCACGCAAAACTATTGGACCAAAGATAAAATTTGGAACAGAGATAGATGCAACGATCACGTCGGCAAAGCCGCGAGCGAGTAACCGACTTAAAAAAGAAGGAAATTGTTAGTTCGGATTCGGATGTTTATATCTTTTGTATGCCCATATTATCTGTTTTTGTTAGAATGAGATCTAATCCGAAATAGTGCCTTCTAAATTCGAAAAGTTGTTTTTTTTCTTGTTATTTCAATACTGTGTATTTGTTTATTTATTAGGATCTTCGACAGAGAATACATAAAATAAAATAAAATCAGGTCAAAAACACTTCCCACTAGGCTACAATCCTACATGACATTATACTTAATTATAATAAATTTAAAGTATATAAACTAATCCTAAAAATGAAACTAAAGTAATGTGTTTAAAGATGAACAGGAAATATTAACTGTCGTACGTATTAATATTATTTCTGCCTTGCACTTTGGGAGTGTGCACGTAATATCTAGGTCGATGCACTTTGACAAATCGTCATATTGCTGACAGAGTCTTGGCAGAACGGAGAAATGTCCGAGATTAGTTTTTGAACCAGGAACGTGGAAGAGGCTGTAGCAACTTTTTCAAGGCAAGCGGGACGCGACGATTCGTTTAAAAGTAGTTTGGCAAGAAGTTCGCAGCAATCAATATTTCCATTAAATAATTTATGTAAAAAGATAAGATCGAAAGCCTTCCCCCTATCACTTAACATCGATATTTTATAATGATGCCTTCTCTCGTAACTGTTAATCGTTTTGGCTAAATGATTCCTATAACTTTAACAACAATTGACAACAAAAAGTCTCTGCTATTAGGCAAATATTGTAGCTGTTACCACTCCACCACTTTAGGGATATGGGTGTTTTGAGGTATAGAACTAAGTGAGCCACTTCAGGGAAGTTAGTTCACTGAAGGTGGTGGAAATTAGAAGGGTCCCTAATTAAAAAAAAAATATTGGTTGCCTGTAAAGTCGGTATACGGGCGAAAGTTTTACGTGACAACGACTTTGAGTGGTAAAATAATTTTAATGTGAATATTCATTCGTATAGTAGGAAGAAGGATGAAATAATAGTAACAATTTAAAACATTTATTTATACAAAGAATTATATTTAAAACATTAATTTATACAAAGAATCTCGCTCTTAGGCGGGCTAACTGTGCTCGAGTGGAAGGGACGCGTGCCTTTCACTTTTTATGTCTGTCTCTCTCGCTCTTAGGCGGGCTAACCATGCCCGAGTGGAAGGGACGCGTGCCTCTCACTCACTCTCATTGTGAGCGCATAACGTGAGCGGAGCGTAACGCAGTTTCTTGAAGTGTCACCCGGCAAACCAATTTATAAGACGTTGTCACGTCAAAAACAGTTGCATGATTTTTCTTGCCACCGCTGAAGTGCCAGTTGTTTTAGAACCAAATGGCCTAGTGCGCGTCGATGGCAAGAGACCCGACGAGATGACATAGCTGTCTTGGAAGATAGGCAGGCCTTTGGAGTGGGACGCAACCTGCGTCGATATCCTTGCACCTTCCCATCTTCCTTTTACTTCAGGACAAGCCTGTGCTGCTGCTGCAACAGCGAAAACCTTAAGCGGCGAAAATATAGTAACCTTGTGGATAACTATGTTTTTGAACCGTTTGGGGTGGAGACGCTTGGGACAAGGGTCATGGTGTGCGAGCTCTTCACCGCGACATTTCGTAACTTGTGGTAGATAGAATATGCGAGAAGAAGGCAGGCCTAAACTTAGATCAAAGATTGAGCGCTGCTATTCAACGTGGCAATGCTGCGATGCAATGCCTTCTTGGTACGCTACAAACCAACATCAATGCGCAGAAGTTTTTTGACGCCACTTTTAGATATATTTTAGAAGTTCTATTTTTTAATTACTTTTTTAAGCTTAGCTATGTACTACATAGGTTTTTTCTAGTGATATCATTTAAATTCAAATCATTCGATAAAAAGAAACAAAATGTTAGAAATAGAAAAAAAATAATTGGAAATAGAATAATATTCAATTAAAGTAATATTAAATTAAACTTTATTTTCAGACCAAGTCCATAAAGATAGGTACATACAATAACACAGCACTTTAAACAAAAAAGAAAATTTTTCTTTTATTTTTAATAGTAATAATACAACTCCACCAAAAGTTTATCATGCCTGCACAAAATATATAATTATTTAAAAAAATATACGAAAGAAAGGAGTACTTGCAACGGCTACGGCTACAATAATGCTGTCGCTACTGACCACGCGTGTCAAAAGCCTTCATCCATTTTAATCGTAATCTGCACAAGTTGTAATTGGTAGTTTACATGAATGTCATAATTGCAACATTTTAGTCTGTAATAAAAGGGGCTTGTAAGACCAAGGCAGCCAAAGATTCCGTGAAATTATTTAAAAACCTAATTGACATTACGAATGATGACAGACGGCGGGGTCTCGTTCCATGGCAGCTTTTTTGGTACAATTTGTACGAATAGATTGAATATATAATCAAATTCTGGATTATTTCCCCGTATCTAATGATTAAGTTAAAATGTGTTTTGTAAATACTGTTTAAGTTATTTTTGCACGTTAAATTTGTGCCCTTTGTGTAAAAAATGTATATTCAGTGCACATTAGGAGCCATTTTTATTGTATTTATTTTGTGTGTTCATTGTGATAATGCAGCTAACGACAACGAAATCAAGGAGATTTATGGTAAGTTTGTAAGCATATATTTAGATTTGATATTGCTAACACATAATTTGGTGTGTTTCTTACATTAACCTGCTTAATTATTGACCGACCGCCCACGACCGTGCCCACAGTTCTGTTTAGTTCTGTAGCCCATAAAGGGCTACAGAACTGAACTGGACTATAAGTTCGGGATTTCGTTAATTTTTTAAGAAACTTTTAAGCCTATTTACATGAATACTGCATAATACTTGATTTTTTAAATGTATTAAAGCAATTTTATAAAGTACCTGTGCTTATTGTTTGCAATTATATTGATTTTTAAACAATAATATTATGCTACAAATTTTGTTTGAAATCCTGAATTGTAAGAAACCTGTAATATTTTATCCAAATACTTATTATTATAATATGTCATTCTGATTGGAATCAAATGTGAGGTATTTTTTAAGATTAATGACACTGTGCTCAGCTGTGTGCATCTCAGTTTGCATAAACCTAAATCCAACTTAAATAATAATGTTTGTAGGTAGTCAATAATAATTGTGATTAATAATTTTCGACGTCAAAAACCTCAGTCCACCTGTGACCATGAAGTCTGAAAAGACTGAAACATCAGGATCAAAAATCGAGCTAATGACATCCTCGCTTAGCTTTAGGTGCAACATAATCCTGCCGCTACTTAATATTTCTCATGAATCTACCATTGCCTAAAACATTTACCATACAGACAATTTTACAGTTATGTATATAAACAAGTAAACAAATTATTATCAGCATTATCACTATCCATATAGATTAAGAATAGATTTCTATACATATTTATTTAAGGTACTTGCTTTTCATGTGTATGAATATGTTTTCTCGAGTCTGGGTGCAATAATCTATATTTAAAAAAATCAATGCTACTTTTCGTTGTAATTTTATAACTCAAAACCAGGCTTACCTATTCAAACCAAATGTTTAGGCATTGTTCCGACTATTTAGTAGATGGTTTATGTGAAGTTTGCACAAAATCCGTTCTTTATTTATCACATTTTTTGTAAATTGTTGAGTGGGCTGAAGCTACCCGGGCGAAGCTGGGGCGGGCCGCTAGTTTTGAAATAAAAATTATGTGTCACATTGTTTGTCCATGATAAACTCATAAACTAATGAACTGATTTCTAATTTGATTTGCATACTGTGTGCATTTTGATCCAACTTGAAAGATAGGATAGCTTAAATCTCAATTTATAGTTGCAATATTATTTAATGCAAATTATTTGTCTATTATTTGACAGTCGCAATTATCTGTTAGCTCAAAACTATTTTAACAGATGGTGATATTTGTTGACTAATCCAGTCAAAAAATATCAATAGTTAGAGTAAGTATTCAATAGTGTATTAAAATTTATTGTTAATAAATTTTTTGTGTAATACCGATATCAATATATACCCGTGCGAAGCCAAGATGGGCCACTAGTCTATTGTAAGTATATATTTACAAAAGGAAAGTAGTATATGTATAGTTTATCAGTAATCTGGTTTCCATAACACAAGCTTTCCTTAGTATGGGACTGATGACCGTGAGTGTTATTGGCCCATAATATTATTATATCCTAAATGAAGTAAAATAACTTTCAGAACGACTTATCTGAACTATACTAAGAGTGAATAGTGTTATGCCTTAATCCACACACATTATCCTAGTTTTGGTTAGTGAATATTGTTCCAGGGAATCTGACAAATGGATGATAATAGTAAAATTTACTACTATACTATACACTAATATAATTTTATATCGTTATCGCGCTAAGCCATTAACCTTTTGTTAGCGCAGTCGGATAAAAACTATCCTATCTCCTTCCCCTGGTCGGGAACTATCTCCATACCAAATTTCGTTTTGGCGTGAAAGACAAGAGTTACTTTGGCAATTGGCATTAATAATATTAGTAAGGATGTGCATACTAAACCACTAAACTTTTTTCGATTGCTATTATGAGTATTGTACGTCATCGTGTCAATTTATACAGTGCACATACCTGTTCGTTCAGCTTCTGAGTCATTGTTAATGGATCTGACCTTACTCCTCACTAAGGGGCCAGTGCAGTTACTTTACGACTCAACTCAACACAATTTCATTATGCACTAAGTACCCTATATTTTTTTTTATTCGAAATAGGCTTGCGCTTTACAACAACTTGCCTGATGTGAAGCAATTATGTAGTCTACGATGGAACGCGCCGACCCAGTATCGTACTGTATTATCCACTCGTGATTACGAATGATTTTTGGTGAGAAGTTCGCAGTGGAATTTAATGTTGTTCTAGTTGGTTCGAAACCATAAATTAGCAACAATTCTGATTCACCGTCAAATGGTGTCAGCAGACCAGCTACATGAGCTGCGTGGTTGTGTGAGCGCAAGAGTTCTTATTTGTTACTGGGCATTTGCTGTACAACAAAAGCACAGTCTTATCTCTTTCTACTCATCCCTGAGTGATAGAGATAGACAGAGCTTGCAACATGTTTTCTTGTAAATGTTTCGCGAGTGGAAACTAGGGGTTAGTCGTCGTCGTTGTAGAGAAACTTTAAAATCCTTATTAATGTTGACTGACTCGTTGGCGTATGCTTAATAATCGTGAGGTTCTGGGTTCGATTCTCAGGCCGAGCAAAAATACTTTTCTGATATACTTAGAGAATCTTAGTTGCAGGATGAACGGCAATAAGTTTGCCCCCTTTTACGTATAGGACCTAAACAAAGCCGGCGAAAAGTGGGTTATATTCACTTCTGCCTACACCTTCGGGAATATATGCCGGTGACGTCTAAACTGCTAAATTGCTTGATTAGAGGCAATAGTTCTTAGAAAATTTAACGCGGAACTGGTATTGCGCTCGTTCTCCTCTGCCGAGGTACATACATGAACAGTTTATATGCGTACACTGTTCATGTTTTGTGTTTGTGTGTAGCTTTTATTTACGTGTGCATTTGTAAACACGCTTCTACTTTTACATGTGTGCTGTACGTGGTTACCTCGCTTCCCCCAAAAACTGGCAGAAACAATTTAGTAGGTACTAAAGATGCGTATATCACCTCTCGTGTTCTAGCCTATGGCAGACACAGAGTACCCTAATATCAGTTTGGGCTATAAAAAAATAAAATAAATATTCTGGGACATTAACACACGGTCATCTGGTCCCAAGCTAAGCAGAGCTTGTGTTATCGAAACCAGCTAACTGAGGTATATACTATACATACAATACATACAATACTTTTCTTTTGAAAATATATACTTTTGATAGATATTTACACCCAGAATCGACACGAACACAATGTTCATCAAATATTCCTATTTTGTCTGGTAGTTCGACCAAATACCCCCACTTGACTTCCTAGTTTCCGAGATTATACTAGCTCACAGCCAGCATTAACTTTATCCAGCGCATTCAGACTAGAATAACGTAGTAAGGTTTAAGTTCACAAACGTTTAATCAGCGTTTAACTGCTAAACATTCGTAGTATGCGATTTGCACAAACTGTGAACAGTATCTTGTATTGCTACAGCTATCTAGGTACCTAAGTAAGTTTACGCGCTAGAATGCCACAAACTTGTACACAAATACATAAAGACACGCGTTTTATCATATAACACCGATATTTTCCCCCCTCAGAATTTTACAAAATATGTTCGTACCTTAGGTACAAACTTACCTCCGTATTCATAAACCTCTATAAGCTCATTATATTTAAAATAGGTTTGTAATTTGTTTGTCTCTGTCTGTTATCTTAACATTCATACCAGTAAGAAAGAGACAAAATCCATTTTAACTAAAAAGTCTTTTAAGATTTTCATGAATAAGACCATTATTTTTAAAATATATAAATAAGATTTATGGCAATAAGATATACGCCTTTTTATTTATTTTTCATCTAGATGTGATTAATTATATCGAACAAACACTAGCTCACCGTACTGAAAAAGTTGTTGAACATTCCGTTCAAAGATGGCGGATCCAGTCCTATTATTAATGAAAACTACAGTAGAAGATTAGATCTGTCTTTGTGTTCTCTGTTTTTTTCGGCAGTGAAACCTGCAGCTCTGTATTACGAGGACAACAGGACAGAACACAAGCCACTAGAAAATAAAATGCATGGGATGATTGTCTTCAAGATAATTGTCCCCATTTACACAATGCTTTTTTAGTGACTTGCTTTGCTTGTCCTGTCTTAGAGCCAAAACACATACTCGCGTTGCGGCGCCGCACCGCAAGAATCGGCAGCGCAACGCTCGTAGTGCTAGTACATTTTGTTCTATGTAGAGGCGGGCGGCACTACCGATTCTTGCGGTGCGGCGGCGCCGCAACGCGAGTATGTATTTTGGCTCTTATTGTCTTGTCTCGGCTGTTCTCCTCGTGTAAATGAAAAATTATTGATGTCCGACGGAATACCGTAGGGATTAGGTACGATTTAGTGGGTAATTTGGTGGAGTAGGGGACTCGAATAGTCGCTTGCTCGTACGGTCTGCAAACGATAGTCCTACATACCCTAGCGCATAATTTTGTGCGTAGAGAATCGATAGGTGCGTGACGCATTTTCTTCGATAAAAAATAGCAGTGTTGTTTTCTTTGTTGTTAAACATTCGGTTTTGTCATTCAAAATGTTCGTCGTTTAATGTTTAAGTCGTTAACTTCTGATTGTATGTCGTGTAGATCGCTTTGGTTAAGTCTAGAGCAGTGTTTCTCAAACAGGACACAATCGCATGTTGTAAGCACTTGTCAAGTGTGCTCAGCAATACGTAAAAACGATATTCGTAAAATAACCAGGGGAATTGGATGTCTGGAGTAATTGCTTTTTTTGAGATTAATCAAATATCACTTTACTCACTCACTTCAACCCTTTTTAGTGTCCCACTGAGAGCGGAGCTCAACTATCTTACGAGTTGAGAGAGTTTAGGTCTTAATCCACGCTGGCCAAGTGCGGGTTGGTGGATGTCACATGTCCTCGAATGATTAGTTCTTAGACATGCCGGTTTCATCACGATGATTTACTTCACCGTTATTGAGCAGCGGCGATGAAACAATTCGAACAAAGATGGGTACGATCGGGAATCGAACCCGCGACCCACAAAATCTAAGTAAAATAGTTTGAGAAACACAGATCTAGATTATCTCAAGTAGACCGGAAGCTGATCTAGGGCTGTTGAGTGCTGTTAACTAACAGATTTACAGTCGATTTCCGTTTTTAAAGTGTCTGTTTTATAGCTGACTACCTTACTTCGCTTCGGGTGCTCTCGTCATAATCCACGGGCATATCTAGCACTTTGCTTTGTCCAAGGTGGCCTTTTGTGTTATTAATTTGTATAAAAGCACCAGGGTCGTAGCTATGGCTGTATCAATGATACGGCTACTGGCCCGAAAGTGTGTGAGAAATAAAACGTATTATTAATAAATATGTTGTCTGCAAACAATCCCATGTAAAAATTCAATGATAGGGTTATGTTTTGTTTTCTACACCACTGTAGGCCACATGCCCCTCGCTTAGTTTCTCTGTCTAATTAAGCTATTATAGTATTTATTGATATCTGAAACTATAGATAGACCTTTTAACTCGCGTATCGCCTATCGCCCAGATTCTGACTCCTCTAGCTGCACAGACAGTGATGATGATTTAAGCGATATGGATATTAGTGACGAATAGTCTTACCCTACTTTTATCTGTGGTTAAATAGTTCTATATGAGATTTAATTAATGTTTTATGACTTTGTACATCAGATGGCGATACGCGAGTTAAACGGTCTATCTAAAGTCATCCACTGATTTTACGGAGGAGGCGAGTGGAATAATGTTTTCATGCGTCATAAGAAAAAGGGCACATCTGAATTTGTTTTCCGTAACTCAATTATAAAAGCTCTTCGATGGTGGCATAATCTTAGTGATTAAACCCTCTGTAATAGGTAGAGATAAAAAACTGAGTTATAAACATTGTTACAATCAGTAAAATATAGGAACGGATTCCGACAATGTTAGTAATAATAATAATAATAACGATTCACCCCCTGCCATTTTATCCGTGTTAATTTGCTTTGGTCAGGCAGGGGTCATAGTCCATCCATAGTCCTAGTTACCTAATCCATTAGCACCCACCACCATAACCTAGGTTTTAGTTCCTATAATCTGCAATAGTCCTGCTCGAACCGGGGATTGTCCTTTGTTGTACCTATATGGTGCGAACAGGGATAATCGTCGGTTGGTGCCACATTACATTTAGAGCAAAATTGTCTAACATCCCTCTACGTGTTGGCTTCGGCCCCACGCACGCCTTCCAAAAGTCCGGAGCTCCATAGCTCCGAGATGAAAAGACATACATAATAATAATAATAATATAATATTAATATTTGCACACGTACACAGCGCCATCTAGTAATTAATCAATTATATTTGCTTGTATTATGGCTACTAGGAACGAATATAATATTTAAATAGGTTTTTTTCTAAATACATACATGTTATAGATAAATTACACCCAGACACAGAACCAATAAACGTGCTCATCGCACAAAGATTCGTCCTGGGTGGGAATCGAACCCGCGACCTTCGCCAGCGCTGAAGGGTCACTAACCACTAGTGACCCTTCAGCTTAGCAGTCAGGGTCACTTGTGGTTAGTGACCCTGACTGCTGACGCCACCAGGCCAGTCAAAAACTCAGTTACGAAAAATAATGTCTCATGCGCCCTTTTCCTTATGACGTATCAAGGCTGCATTCTCCCCATCTCCCTTATCCTCCTCGCCAGAATAGCTCTCAATAGCTCTCAGTGGATGGGCAGTCATTATTCTTTATTGGTAGGTGTTTTCTAACCACAGTTATATTGAGAAAGCATTCTGGTGTACCGATTAAAGAATGAAGCGAACTATTTAAAAATGTAAATGCTCTAAAGGGGATCTCTATGGCACAATGAGTGTTATTTATGAGCCTCTAATGGCCCCTTTATTGATATTAGAGCCCTGTTTTAGTTCTACGATATCTTAATTATAGAATACCAACCTTCGATTCCGACTTTGTTTTATTTAACGTAACCGTACTAACACCCGTATTCATAGACGTCTTATAAGCTCATTATAGCTAAAATAGGTTTATAATTATAATACTTATTGTAGTCTTTCGGTCTTATTCATAAAAATCTTAGACTTTTTGGGTAAAATGGACTTTGTCTTTTTCTTACTAGTATAAATGTCAAAATGACAGATAAAGACAAACGAATTATAAACCTATTTTAGCTATGAGATTATAAGATGTTTATGAATACGATGGAAAGTCTAATCTTGACATTTATACTAATAAGAAAGAGACTAAGTCCATTTTCAAAGATCAGTCTGCTTGCGACCACGGCCGGTGCAACCAATGTCGAAACGTAAAGTCAAATTAAAGGTGAGCGCGTTAATTGACCGTTAAGATAAATATTTATACGTAATATTCTTGAGACCTATTTAAGAACCATCAGATCGGCTTCAATTTATAAATAAAGAAAACATCAGAATAGGTCCATTCGTTTAAACGCTGCGATATGGTGTAAACTTGTATAGATTTACAAACTTATTAACACGCCTTTATTTCCGCGGGGGTTGAAAAATCTGCAAATTTTATGATTACCGTTTCATAGCTCATTATAACATCTCAATTTTTATTCAAATTCAAATATTTATTTGTAAACATATGTAGTTACAGTTGGTCTTATTCTAAAACATATCGCTGTTTTAAATTAATTATTAAATTGAAATGAATTATTGAATTATTCTTTAGGCATATTTTTAATTGCATAACAAGGTGCTTCGTTATTAAGGTCATTTGCTGTAAAAATAAAGTTAATTTCTAACTCGATCGATGCAGCGGCAACGAACCTTAATCGCCGCTGAAAATATTATTCTAATATTAGTGTTACGAAATAACTTCCTTCTACCGCTTCCTAATTATTAGGTAAATAGGCACTAATTAAGGTTTTAAGCTAAAGGAAATGTCTAAAATACCTAATAACATTCTTACCAACATAATTGAAGTACCTAATTGGTATAAAAAATGATGGTTAAGTAAATATTACTGTTAAACAATGTCTAAAATTAATAAAAAGTATTGTTTTACTGTTGGTGTTCGAAAAGACTATTATAATTTTTTCTCTATGGTTATGATAAAAATATATTTTTTATGCATAGTGTCGCAACTTGTTACATCCACTGCTATTACTTAAATCCGGATCGTACTTTACACCAGGTACGAGCTGGAGTGCGAGTAGCCTGTCTGCTTCCTTCCCCACAACTCATTGTTCCTTAAGCGATGGGTACACAAATAAGTAATGCGGCTCCATCGCTGTTTTGTTAGTTTAGCCAAGCGGCCACTTCTGCTGCATCTGCCGGTAACGGAACAATGGGACTCAGGAGGCTGTACCAAACTAGGGTTTTACCATTTTGCCATGGCACTAGGGTCAGTCCGTCCAGCCTTTTACCATCAGATCAAGATAAATGAGGCGGTTCGATCGTATAACTTCATCTTAGTCTTTGAACGCCCGACATCCGTCATTTGCGGCAACCCCTTGCCAGACGTACACCCTCAATGTTCATAATTCATATACAATTATATAAACTTTAAGAGGTTTTCACGATGTTAAGTGTTTGGCAATATATGATAGGATTTTTTATAATATGCTGAAAGACATATTCAAAAAATCACACTTTGTAATTTTAATGAATTTGTAATATAAATTCACCAAATTATAAAGTGTGATTTGTAGTCTTGTTCAGTATTGACACGTTTAGCCACGATGACCCAGACTTTATAATAGGCCCAAGGTTCTTACATGTGTGGGAGCATGCGCTGAAAAACTTTCAGCTTGTATAAAAAGGTCTGGCGTTCACAGGCTCTTAGGCTATTAAAGGGCATGGTGGCGCAGACATCTGCCTGTGTGCGACAACTTAGTGTATGGCGTCCATTGCTATCCACCATTGAGCTGTAGGTGCATCTGTTGGGAGGACTTTCACACGTTCCGTTCAATTAGTTTATTAAATACTTCTATCTTTAAATGTTTATTTCATAGGTATTCTTTATAAAAATGTCATCAATTGTTTAGATGTATATTATGCATTGAGTATTGTATTATCTGTTTATGATGAAGAATCTTACACGAATGATTACGAGGTTGAAATGTCGAACGGATTTCAGTATTATGCATGTTGATAATAAATATTGGAAATGTTTAATTTTTCAAATTATTTAAAAATACTCAATTAAATTGCATTAAAGTTAAGTAGTGGGGGTTCTTTACGTAAAAAAAAACTTTTTAAAGATGTTACGTTACGCGGTATTTTGACTAAAATATTATTTGATTACATAAAAAAAAGTGTTTTAATTATTAATAATCTACAAGACGGAACTAAAATTTAGTAATTTTGTCTACCTGAATTAACGCGCATCTCTTATATTAGATATACAGCAATATGAATGGGGTATTCCCACGCGCATGCACCCCGCATTCGGTTTTTATCAGGTACAGAATAGCAAGTGCAAAGCAAGCTACGTGAAATTAAACTGAAATTCGACAGTAAATTTTTGAGTTTGCAATACTCGCTGTCCAATAATAAGGAGCCGTCTCCATGAGAGAGAGAGAGTCACTGATTGTATCGAAATACGGGGCACAACAAAGATATTTATCGTCGCGATCCTCTCGCTCGTGGAGATGGTCCCTAGGTCCTAATACTTTTAGTCGGGGAATGATTCGACCTCGATAGAGGTGTTTAAAACGCATTAGTCACTAGGACAATGACCGCGAATACTATATTGTTAATTGTGTACGTAACAATTCAATGTAAGGTACACTTAAACGTTGTTTTTCATTCATTTTTCTACACTACTTTAGTTTTATTCAATACTAGTCTTTATGATGTTGTTATTAAGGTGCTATATTCCTTGAGATAGATGTCTGACCGTTAACACGGTTATAGAAACCTATTTGGGTTGGTAATTAAGGGTCGGGTGGCCGTTTTCGGCTATTGAATTATAGTAGTACGAGGACATGGAAAATTTAATTGGTTTTCTTTCAGTATTATTATTATACCTGATAATCGCACTGCTGGGTAATGGTCTCCCCTTACATCTTCCAGACATCACGGTCTTTGAGCCTCTTCTATCCACCTGTTTAGTTCGTTACAATCTTAAAATTACTAAACCGTCATGTTTGTATGTTTGGTACTGAATCTTGATTATACCGTCTCAACCGGCTTTTAAATAAAACCTTTGTAGTTAATATACGGACGAATTCGGGGGCGAAAGTTGTTTAGATTGTAGTGCCTGGTATGTACCTACAACAGCTTAGGTATAAACTTGAATAGGTGTATATGTAAAAAATAACGATGACATTGAAATTAATTGAATTAATAGGCGTAGATGTATACATTTAGTCATGTATGCATTTAATTAAAAATCATCCTATATGTTAATAAAACGTTTCATAAATTACTCATTTAGTGAAGTAAATAATTATGGAAAAGAAAGACTAATTATTCTGTGGTCTTTTGCATCCTAATACAATTGTTTTTAAGTTAATTTTAACTTATAAGTTACTTCTTTGTACGTGCCCCCAGTGGTGAATCACACAATTGTTTGTCAAGAGTCAATTTTACCTCTGTAGAGACATTAGTGCTTATTGTAGGTATGCAAAGGTAAAATTCTTCGAATGTCAGTTTTTTTTTAAATTTCATTTTTATAACTAGTTTTTGGAGCATCTTCACCAAAACCAGTAACTATTTTATGGGGCAGTGTATACGTAGCTACAATAAACTTGCACTAAATTAACATAAATGACTATTATAAAATTTAAAATATTATTAAAATGTACGTTGTGTAAGAAAGCGTATTGTAACTTTTCAGATATCTAACGGGTAAAAACGCTTGGAATTAAGTCACTCTAATAACAACTTAACACAGTAAATAAAATGTAATAGATATAAGTATGTACGTCATTTATAAAAGACAAGAAGCCTACTGAGTTTTTAGCAGTGTTTCTCAGTAGTGTTCAGGCATTGTCTGCACGGTAGGAAAAGAAATTGTGCCTAGCGTCTCAAGAAATAAAATTAACAAGTATTTTCATTCAATTTGTTTTATTCTAGCTCTATCTTATTATCTATTTGCAAGATTTCAGCCGTTTTTGCGTGAATAAGTAACAAACACCCATCGAAACAAAGTTTGCTTTCTTATAATAGTGGGCCTGTTATTTATATGTGACCAGAAGTGATACGAACTGCAAGTTTGTATCCTGTCAACTGATAAAGTGGACATTTATAAATAGCATCCTCTTACATACTTGTCTCCTAACATTGATAGATGAATATAAGATAAATAGTTATTTAGGTCCAACTAGCTTCGCGACTTCGCTAGCGTGGTACCCGTTGAATAATCCTTAGTGCTACCTTAGACCTCATACGACATCATGTGCCAAATTTGGAGTCTAGACCCAGCGGTTTGGACTGTGCGTGGTTATGCTAGTCAGTTAGTTTCTACATATTTAAAACAAGAAGAAGATACGATTTATGACTGCAAGGTCCTGTTAAAAAGTCCTCCAATACCTTCCTACAACAAAGTGGACAAATAAATGTCTATATCCCTTAATTATCGGATTAATTTCGTGCGGGGTCTATGATTGTTTTGGTGACCTGGTTTATGGTGTCAAAACCATGAGAATTTATGTGTGCCTTCAGGAGTAGTCGTGGTGGGATCGCGATGAACGATTCAGCCCCAAATCAGCACATTAGAATCCCTTACCAGTTCTAATCAAATGTATTTTCTGTTACAGTTCCGTCCTCGCCACAAAACCTGACAGCGAACAACATAACAACAGACGAAGTCCATCTATCGTGGGCCCCGCCCTTAACTTTCACCTTACGTACCCTACCCAACCACGACCCTAAACCCCCAACCGTAGACACTACAGAAACAAACAAAAGAACAGAACCACAAGCAGATGCACCAGCAAACGACGTTTTCAACCCAGACCCAGTTCCAGACGCATTAAATTCAGAGCAGCTCAAAGATTTTGAATACTCACCATATAAATACAAAAACGACAAACTGAAATACAATGACGATTATTCATCCCACGTACTAATAGATGATTATAGAAATAAAAGAGATATCCGTTCACATAGACACAGGAAACGTCGACAAGATAATTCTACAGAACCTAAACTGCACTTCGATAAGAAACTGGAAGAGCTTGAATCTCATATAAACTTTGGAGTGATGAAAGAGGTTGTGAAAAAATCTTACGGACAAAAACACAAAGATACAACACAAGTAGACTACGTTTTATACTATGAACAGGGGAGTTCTATGTATGAAGGGAATATTATGTCGACAGTGCAGAATCCAGGAGATGTTAAGAAAAGGAATCTGTTCCCAAGCGATTTGGGCATGGACTCGAAGGCGACTAAGAATTTAACGCTATTGAACACTTCCGGGAAGGTGACGAAAGTGGTCGGGTTCCGCTTGAGGAATTTAAGTGAGTAGTTGATTGTTTTGGTTAGTAATAATAGGGTTTAGAAAGTGACGGAAAATTGGAGCTATTAGTTATAAGTAATGCCTTGTTGATCCAGTTGTAGTGGGTTCTCCACGGGTCACAGGTTCGAGTACTGGGCCTATCAAAGTGCTGTTAGGGTTTTTCACACTGACTGTTTTTAGTGGGAGGACGTATCCAATTAGCCTGAAGGGGCTTTTATTGGTTTATACCGGACTTTTCGTCTGTGATTTTCGCTTTTACCTAAGATTCTTCAGTTGATAGAAATTTTCACATATTTGTTAGTCCTAAAGTAAATTTAACGCGTTATTCAATATTACAATTGACTGACCTGTTGCGCGAGAGTAACATTGATCTAATTAGGCGTGACTGTCAGTCTGAGCTAATGCTTGCAATGGTGGCATTACCAATTGTTTTACTGTGGTGTCACCAATAAAAACTGTTATATAAATAAATGAAATGAGGTTTTTACATATTTCTTGCATTGCCATTAAATTGCCAAAGAAATGAGATGTTGTTCTATTAAAAGTCAGAAAGGTTATTTGCTTATTTGCTATTTACTTATTTTTTATGTTTGGAATGATTTTTGATTTACCTTCTGAATATATACGTATAATATTGTTGAAATTTTATGCGCACTTCTCAGATAGTCTATGTTTAATTACTTGCCTTTTGTAAGAATATATTTATGTATGTTTGTTGTCTTACACCGTGGAAACTAGCAACCTGATCATTATAATTCGTATTTTTTTTATTTCACGTATCTTTTGACTAAGGTATTTATTTAAGATTTTTCATTGCAGAACCGTTCACTGCCTACAAGATCTGGGTACGAGCCTTCTATAGTTTCTCCTTAGACGGCGTGAAATCTTCGGATTTGTTAAACCGCTTGGGGCCAATGTCTGACCCTTTGTACGTGATGACAGATGTCAGGCCGCCTTCCCCGCCTATTATACTGAACTTGACTTGTGATCAACCTAAACGTGAGTAAATAAATATATATTATTTATATACAATACCAATGCTCCACCAAGTGGAAGAATGTGATGTAGAGGTTTTTTTTAGTACTTTTTTATACTTGAGCTGCCACGTTGCTCCAGGAGCAAGCGCGTTTGCTTAATAACAGCGAAGTATTTTTTTTTGCTTATGACCTAACCCAATCGACCGGAAAGGCCTCTATTGGTTCACCGGACTTTTTCGGTCAGCCGTCCGAGGACGGTCGAACCGACCAAGTACTGTGGCAACTGCCATGAGGGCTCCCCATGTGGGGACGAACCTCCGCTCAGGACGTTGCCGGATTATGTGTTCCCATACTGTTCTGATGTTCGATAAGCATGTCAGAGGAACATACAGAAGCTATTTTCACCCCTGTTTTTCTATGGTAACATATGGAGAAAATACTTTTTGAAAACACTGTCCATCTTTATCGCTCTAAAATGATTAGAAAGAGATGACATTGTACAATCATGCATCAAAATCTTTTTATCCATTTAGGCGCTACGTTTCAACAAAGCTTGTACACAGATACACGCGTCACACTTATAAGACCTCTCTTTTTGTTTTGTATAGAAACTACGTAATCTGATGTTTTCCAGGCACCTTGTACCTGCAATGGCGTCAGCCGCTGGAATACAACAATACTCTGGACTTCTATGTGGTGACGCTGCGGAAGATCCCGGAACAGCAGCCCCGCACTCGTCTCACTATGCCCACCAACAAAACCGACATTGAGACTACTATCAGTGTGGTGAGTGTAGTATCCATATAATATCATTTCTCTTGCCTTTTTTTCCATTTCTATTGGGGTCGGCTCCCAGCCTAACCTGATGCGGCTAGCTACCAGAATCATACGAGCGACTGCCATTAGACCTCGAAACCCTTAGGGAACCAGTAGCTCATAATGGTAATAATAATCATTTATTTCAGACCATAAAAGATCCATATAGGGTTAGTAAAACACGAAAAGAAAAAACAAAATTACACCTTAAAGATAATGTTAGTAAAGCTTTAATAAACATATAAACCTAAATCCTCTATAAAACATTAATTTATGTGCTCCACATGTATGCGGTCACATCGGTTCATCTATGGGCAATCCAAGCGATTAGCAATCATTTTCGGAATACTGTTCGAGCTGGTCCTGACTCTGTTTACCAGGGATGTGCATTTTTTGCGAACAGTGGCATAAAAACAATAATGTATCAAAGAATAATGTTGTATTTGGCTCGCCTACGCCCCACCACGAGCTCTCTGTCTGACGGTCAAACACCGACTGACTGGCACCTCGCGACTTATGCTCTCGAGACAAATCATAAGTATACCTGCATACACTAAAGTGAATTTAGCTATGATTCCCAGAGCAGTCAAACAGCCCCTTAGTAGAAATGTACGAGTTATGCATCGTACATGGCACACACGTCACATTACACACACACGTAAACACTTTTCCCTCATCATTACCCGACAGTACACAATCAACAGTTACACTCAGCAGTAGGTACTCATTCAAACATAAATTAGCATTAGTTACGTGATAGTGAAATATTCAATAAATCGCATTATTTTGGCTATCAGTGACTTATCATTTCAACTACAAAGACGTGTGCGGCTCACTTATCAGCACCGCATACAGGTGCTGTGAAATTTAGTGCTTCCGAGTGTAGAATTGGAGTGGTGGCAAAGTGGTATTGGCTTCTCCTTTGAAATATATGGTCGTGGGTGCGATTCCCAGTCGTGCCCACTCATCTCTAAGCTAACCCACGGAGGAACGGACGTAGCGAAACTAAAAGGGTTTATTACGAAACCCTAAAAAGGAAAATGAGTCCCTACTAAACAGTGACACGGCATCTATGAATTTCATTTATGTACCTTATTCATTAAAATCCTATTTTATTATCAAATAAACGTAATTATGTCTTAAAACAAATATAACCCCATTTGAAGGCTTTCAAGTTTTCCTCAATAATAAATCAATTATAAATTAAATCCTGACTTTCCTTATTTTGCCATAATTACAAGCTTTTGTTTATATTACTGTGCGTGTATGAGTCAAATGTTAGAAGCTGAACGTATTTCCGCGCAGTTCTGCTTGAACTCTGCATATTTGCTTATTCTTCAGTGATGATTCAATATTGCTTAAAATCGCTCCGTAAATAAGCCATTACTTGTGTTGAAAGTAAAGATAAAAAATGGTTATTGTGGGTTATCCCTAAGAGATAGACATATACCATCGCGGACTTGTTTGGTGAACTTTTTAAGGTCTGTAATACTGTCGTACATTATTTTGATTTATCTCGTTGGGTTTAGCCAGCGTTTGCAATGTAAAACGCAAACGTGATGTCGTAAAAAAACGCAAAAAATGCACTAACTTACGACATCACATCAGAAATCTCTAAAATTATCAGTGTTTCTCTACTATATTATGAATGTATTATATACATAAACCTTCCTCTTGAATCACTCTATATGATAAAAAAAAACCGCATGAAAATCGGTTGCGTAGTTTTAAAGATGTAAGCATATAGGGACAGAGAAAGCTATAGACTATGTAGTGATACATTACTATTTAGTGGACGTTAAAGTAACATTGACCAACAGCCCCTACACAATGTCGAACTAAATATTTTATTCGGGTTGTTTCAGGAGGTAGAGCTGACGAACGTGACGAGATACGAAGTGAAGATTTACGCACAAACTAGATCAGTATACAGAGATAAAGTACTGGTTAATGGCGTGGAGTCACAACCCAAGGTTAGTGTATAGAGTGCAATTACCAATAGTGCAAACATAGCACCTTTTAGACTGTACATACAAATCGTTGGCCTACATTAGTCCGCTTCTGGACATAGCCTTCTCCGAAAGCACTTCACCAGCAGCTTCTTTCATCCAGCTCTTACCAGCTACCTTGCTGAGATCATCACTCCACCTAGTCTAAGAGTGTCCTACGCTATGTTTTCCAGTTCGTCAGCCAGGCGTCCCCACTCAAGGGCTCGTAAAAAAAATAAATGGCCGTCTCACTGCATTTAACCCTATGGTCTATGTCAATGATTTTAGTTCTCTGACATTACTTTATTGCGTATTCGATTCTGCAGTGAGATTTCGAACTAAGCGACTTTTAGTTAATGGTAGCAGTGTGAAGTAATTTTATTCAAATCAATTTTCCCGTGAAACAGTCAACTATCAAACATTCTCATAAAAAGTAATAGTTTTTAGTAGATTTCTTTTAGACTGTGTTTTACCGTTCATACCGTGTCTCTTTCTACTCATCCCTGAGCCATAGAGAAAGACAGTTTTTGCAGCATGTTACAAGGATTACATAGGTGTTATTGTCTACAGGAGGTGTCAAGTGAATGGTGTTCAGCTAGATCAGAGGCGATGTCGCCTTCAGACGTCCCGTCGTCTCATACAGACAGTACAGCGGCGTTGTTGGCTGTCTGTCCGCTGATATTGTTGGCGTTTGTAGCTGTAGCCGTCGTATATTGGAGGTAAGTAGCTTTTAAGGATAATAATAATAATAGAATTGTATTTTGTACTAAGGAAAACTTATGTATTTTCAGGTGTAGATCCCGTGTGAGCAAGTGTTTAAGTGCAGCTTATAACTATCTAGAGGAAGGAGGCGATCGCGGCGGTCGAGCGCCACTCAATAGTTACAAGAAGCCTGGTAAGTATACCATTTTTTTTGTGTACGATATAATGTGACATTTCACTCGTATCCTGATAAATTTGAATTTCGCGCAAAAGTACGTTATTTTTTTTAGTGATTAAAAGTTGAATAGAGACTGCGTACATGCTGTGTACTGTGCATGCTATTTTGTACTCGTCAAAATAATAAAAAATATACCTAAAAATGTGTGGTTAAATGACTTATGATCCTACGGACAAAATGGTAGGAATTTTTTCATATAATCCTAAAATGTACAGTCATATGTATTATGAAATGACATCAGCAACGAACACGTACACACTTTTACTCACGTCTGGAAGTACACATAAAGACACTCACACGTACACATGCTCGATCATTGTAAAATTATTAGAATAGTTTATTTCTTCATTTGAAGAGACTATTGTTTGTACAATTTTTTTTGGATTGATTGGCAGTAAACGGTTTTTACATACAAAATAAATTAAAATTGGATATTAAAAATAAACAAATTTGATATAGAATGGGCAAAATAATTTGTAGATTGTTTTTTATATTTCAACTCATTACTTGAAGTTAATTATGCTTAAACTTTTTGGGTATTGACAACTCGTACTAAGCGTACGGCTGCCGTCGAAAGAAAGGGATGCAGATATACGCGTTGTATAATCGCATCCCTTTCTCTAAACGGAATCACTATACTACTTACAACATACATTCCGGCACCAGAATCATATTGCCCGTTCTGTGCATTGTTATAAAGTTGCAGCTAGTCGAGTAATATTAGATAATCTGTTATCTGTGAGTAGTAGTGAGCTGTTCGCCGGTAGTGTCGTGCGGCGCGGGGGGCGGTGGGGCGGGGGGCGGCGGCGCGGGGGGCGAGGCGCGCGCGGGGGGCGGGCGGCCGCCGCGCATGGCCGCCGCGCTGCACCCGCTGGTGCGTGCGCACGACTTCCCCGCGCACGTGGCGCGGCTACACGCCGACGGTGATATTGGGTTTAGGTCAGTAACATACACTACGACCGAGAAGCTTACATTGAAACACTGGAGGTTACGTCTAGAACACGTGTTGAAATTTAAAATGTCTTATATAGGTTTTTCCTATCGCCGTTGCCTATAGGACAGGGCAGCAATAAAACTGAGGAAAGAGACAAAAGATATAAGCGACGTCATTCGAGGCCATGTTACTTGACTTCAACAATTTGTTCTAGATGCAAACTTCAGTGTG